>JANPWX010000353.1:523563-551840 GCA_024734555.1 Trochalopteron elliotii
CCTCGCCGTGGCCCTGTCCTGCCAGAGCTGCCGGCACAAAGCCACCGGGGACGGCGGGCACGGGCAGCCCCGGGAGCAGCACCCGGCTGCCCCTGGCAGAGTCGGCGGCCAGCCCGTCCTGGCCGAGGGCGCCGACACCAAGACCTACCTGTGGGCCAGGTACCACGAGATGAAGAAGCTGGTCTACGGTAAGGGGGCTGCCGCGTCCTGCCGGGGCCGGCCTTTCCATTCTTCTTTTTCCTCTCCTTTCTCCTCTTTGTATCCCGGTGCCTTTCCCCGCCCCGCAGCCCTGGGGATGTGCCCGTGCTGTGCAGCTGCCGGGTTAGGAGCCTTTCTCCCCGGCGATGCCATCCACATCTTCCGCCGCCCGCGGCTCTCTGGGATGGTTTTATTTCACTGAAATCTGGTCTTGATCTTCCTCTCCCCCTCCTGGGCTTCCTTCTGTGCAGATTCCCCGGCTGGACTCAGCGTTGCAGGACGTGCAGCGTGTATGGGACTTTTCATGACCATCCTTCTTACATCGTGGGCAAATGGTCTGAATGGAGGGCTTGTTGCCTTTTTCTCCAGTTTGCCCTTGGCTGGCATGTGGAATCGCGGTTGGACAGGACAAATAGACGGGGATGCTGAGTGAAGGGGTGACGAGTCTAAGTCACCACTGGCACAGGGGTGATCCTGGAGAACACTGGTGCTGCAGGTCCTGGGATGGGTCCTGCTCCTGAGCTCGGTTTGTTGTTCCACGTGTCACACCTTTTGCTCATGAGTGTGTTTTTGCTTCTCTGACCGAGAAATTACCTGGCTCTGTCGGATACTTTGAAATCTTGCCAAGAGGGGAGAGAACTCAGACGGCTCACCAAATCTGTCTGCATGTAAAACAGGATTGTGGTCTTTTTGGCAGCAGCAGACCTCCACTGTATTAAACTCTCCTAAAAATAGCTTTAATGACATGAGGGCAGGGAACCTTTTCCTGTTGGTTTCTTGATTCTTGGAATGCTGAAGGTGAGCACTGTAGAGAGCTAGGAAGTGTGAGTTTGTGCCTCTCCTTACAGAACTCTCCCTTGGCTTTTGTTTACCTAAGGGCTTGGATAAGGATAGCAGTCAGCCAGAGGCATCTGGAAGAACTTTCTCCCTGTTCTGAGATCGGCAGGGTCTGTCATTCCTTTCTCCCCCATCTTCCAGTCCACTGCATTTGGCATAAAATCTCGAGTCCTTCATGATGCACAAACGTAAAGGAATTGGCTGCTGATCCATTAGGTGCTCAGCCTGCTGCATTCCAGGATGAGAGCTCCTTTCCCAACGCCGTTGAGGGCAGTACAGGATGCTGACAGAGGACTGGAGCTTTGGCAATACCCTCCAAGACTGAGGTGTGGTTTTAGCCCCACTGCTTGAAAGAAATTCCGATTTGCAATGCTTGCATTGCTGTTTGGACCTTGCTATCCTCAAAGGCATTCTTTTCTTTCCCATAATGGGATTGAAACCATACATGCAGATGTGTGTTAATAGGCTGTGTCACGGTCTCTTGGCAAAATGCTTGCTCTGCTACGTGAGACTATGAAGTTTGTGTTCATATAACTCTGTTGTGATGCAAGAGGTGCAGTTGTTAATTGAGGTGGAGCAGTAATCACCAGGAGTGAATGCAAAATGAAGTCGGGTGAAGTAGCCCAAGTGTTATAGGGCAGACTCATCACAAACCTTCAGGTGGCCATCAGATATGTTGAATAAGGCCCTCGTTTGTTTAAAGAGTAGCTCCCCAAACTGAAATTTCAAGACTGTGCTGTTATTCAAATCTTCGGTCAGGAGGAGATGGAGTTGGTCCAAGTTGATTTTAATTGTTGCTTTGATGACTAAACGGTTGTGTAGAATGAGGCATTAGTCTGTTCCTTCATGCTTGGTTTCTAACTCTGGTGTGGAGGTGAATGTCTCCTCAGCATTGCCCAGCACTGAGTTTGGGCAGACTCCTGTGGTGCCTCCTCTGAAATGCCACCTTTGTGCAGTCCCTTGTCCTGTGTTGTCAGTTATTGCTGCTGCTTTGGAGAGAGCTCTGCCAGCAGAATTCACTGTGTGTTTTCAGACCTGCCCTTGCCTAGGACCAGAGCACTGTTGCATTTCTGCACGATAAATGCTGGCTGAGTTGGACAGGGGAGGATGTGCAGGATGAGTTCCTGTGCAGCAAAGCTCAGTGGTGGTGCATGTTTGGGGCCAGGGCAGAGGCACAAGAAGTTCTCAACTCTGTGTAAACACCTCTGTGCTCTGCCAGGCTGGAGTGGGGTGATACAGATGACAGCTCATCGTTGTTACACAAAAAGAGCCTCTGAGGTAAAACCTCCTCTCAGTGTTGACTCAAGAGAAATCATTCCCTTCGTTATCCCTCCTGCCTATTGCAACACTGACTCTTACCACCAAGTTTCATTACCTGTAAAAATTTGAGGCACTTACTGTGCTTTGTTTTTTTTTTTTTTTTTTCCTCTGGCAAAAGGAAAAGTACATCCACATTAGTCAGAGGGATGGAGTTGAGCAAGGCTTTCTGTTTTCTGATCTGATAAATGCCAAGGAAGGCTGATAAGCTCTCTCCTTAAGCTTTGAAGTCTTGCACTCTAGGAAACATCCAGTCCTGTAACACGGCCAAGCCAGTGGCTTTGGCTATAAGCAAGTGTTTGTTTTTTCCTAGGAGTTCCAAATCTGTTAACAGTGGCTATACTAACTCAGCTTTTCTAGGGAAGTTTTACAATATCTGCAGACTTCTTGACTCTGCATGACAAGCTTGAGCATGGTTAAATGTGAGAACAGCCAGAACTGGAAGAGTGACCAGTTATGTAAACTTCCCAATTCTGCTTTCTTGGATATAACTCATTTTTCTTGTGAAGAACTCTTGTAGCATTTCTCTAGTGCCTTTGTATATTTTTAAAAATGTAATTTTGGAATGAAATTATACTTTGAAATATTGCTTTTAGTTAATGTAGATTTCATTGGCAGGAAGTCCCAAAATCTTTAGGCATAATGGCATAAATCCAAGGTCTTTTAACATTGTTCCTCTGAAATTAAATGGTCTTTAGATAATATTTTCCCCTTCCTACTCTATTGGTAGAAGGATCTGCTTTGGCTGGTGGGAGTGCTTTGCAGGAAGTGGCACAAAACAACACTTCAAGAGGATAAAGGGGTACTTGGAAGGGAGGAAAACTGGCAGTTTGTCTTTAGAAAGCAACTTAGTGTGAACAAGGGAAACTTTCTGATTCGTGAAGAACATGGAGGATGATGGCCATCTGCTTCTCTGTACCCTTCTTTTTCCTGCCTGTCTTATGAGGAAATTAGTACAGATGTCGGCTGTGTTGGACTTCTGGGAGCACAAAGGGTGTGAGAGATGCCGAGGAGGTGCCTTGTTTGTGTGTAATTCTTCACTAACCTGCTGGATCTGAGGCTGAGATAGCAGGAGTTTCCTGCAGGATGCTGTTGGCACCCCGGGAGCTGAGAAAAGCAGGAGACGTGCCTGGCACCTCCTGCCCAGAGCGTTTTTCACATCAGAAGGGGCCAGATGGTGTCTCTAGTGGCTGCTCACAGTTAATTACCTGCCTTCGTTTCCATCTCTGCTCTCCTGTTGGGGATTGAGGGTTATTGCTTTCTAACAATGTGGGTTATTGCCTGGGACGAGACACCTGCACTCTTGTGGAGACACTGATTTAAGCAGCTGTCCAGGTTCTCACAGTGGGAAGACGAAGGAGATGTGTGTTTACTTTGTGTTTACACCCAGGTGTAAGAGATGCCCGAGATCAAACACGCTTTCTTGTGGTCTGCCTTTGCTCCTGGATTTCAACATGTGCCTTAGACATGCAGGCACTTCCCTAAAAACTGTCTGAGTTGCAAACAGGAGCAAATTGTGCAAGCAGACAGATTCCTGGGGCTGCATCCAGTGCAAGAGCTGCTTTTTCCACACTGTCCCCAATGTGCTCACACTGCTTCTCCCTTAGATCAGACTTCCTGGGTGAAGTGCTGAGTAGGCAGTGACTAACTGATATTGTCTGCCTCTCTGGTTAGGACCCAGACAGAAAGAGTAGTTGGGATTATTATTCTTTTTTAATAACCAAAACTGGTCTTCATTTTGTTTTGTGTGGTTGTTTAATTTCTGTCTGTCCAGCAATCTCTTATGGTGTCTTGGCAGAGCAAAAGCAAAAGCTATCATTCTTGGAAAATGGCATCTTCCTGAGCTTCTGGTGGGTGTCTGTTTGTTTTAGTTTGACGATTGCCAGGGAATCTGAGACAAAGATCCCTGGCAGATCACGTGAGTGTGGAGCATCAGCAGAGCAGCAGAGCCCAAGCCTGCAGGACTTGATTAAGCACTGAGGATTGGTAACCACCCAGGAGGTTATCTCTGAAAAACAAACAAACAAAACACCACAAAAAGCAAACCAAACCCCCAAACAAACATAATCAAACCAAGCTTCTTGAAACTTGGCTCAGTAATCCTGAGGCATGTTTGAGTTCTTGTATTGAAACTGATTTTGGGTGTGCTCCCGGATTGTGTCTTTTCCCTGCTATAGTTGGAACCTGCATGGAGAGTTGTGTGAGTTAGAGACAGAGACCTGCAGCTCTGTTGAGGAGGATGCTGCAAAAGGACAATTACACTGAGACAAACGTGCATCATGAATCTCTAGACTGAACCTCAGAGTTTTCCTCCTTTCCAGAAGAGCAGTGACTTTGAAATGCCTGTAAATCCAAGATGTAGGATGATGGTGTGGGCAGAGCGAGCTGCGAGTCGTGAGTGATGTGGAATAGGAAACACAGCAAGGAGATGTGTGGTCCTTGGGGAAGTGAATGTAGGGAACACGTTGTGTGTGAGGCAGTGGGTGTAAATCATTTTGGCTGGTTTGTGCATCCTTTTTCAGCCCTTAGGAGGTAAGAGGGAACATGTTGTTTGAGTGACAAAATGTGGGTGGGGAATAGGGTGTCAGAGGACAGCAGAGAGGCTCTGTACCTTTGAGGCTGGCAGGGAGGAGCATTGCTTCACTCAGTGAGTCTACATGTACTTCATAAATTGTGCTGTGGCACAGAAACTGCTTATGCTTCTGATCACAGATAGAACTTGCTTGGTGAAGCTCAGGCTGCCCTCTCCTTGTTACAAAATCCTAGTGCTCCCTTTGTTTTCCCTGACGGTATTTTTGCAGAAGTTGTGGCTGCCATGTGTGGTTGAATGTAGAAGATTGTCTTGTCTTCTGTGAAAAGAGAGGTGGGGTTCAGGCAGTGGTATTTTGTGATGCTCTCAGGCTATCAAAGTGTGCTGTCCTGAATCTGTTAGCAAAAGGGGAATGTTGGAAGAGCTTGACCTTTCTGTAGGGACACTGTAGCAGCCAACTGGGTGCATTTGTCATAAAAAGAAAAAAGTGCTTTAATAGAAGAGGAAAGATCTGCACATTTCCCCTGAGATGTGATTATGGTTGTGTCATCATTTTCCTTGTGAGGAAGAAAAATGACACCCAGCAAATTCCAGTGTGATCTTAGATAAAGGTCTTTCCACAAGTTGACTGGAGGTGAGGACAGGAAGTGAAATTCTGTTTATTTATGGTGCAAAGAGCATTTATGATTAAAGGATGAAAGTTGTCATCATCTGAATCCTATTTACATTTCCCATCTTTTAAAATCTCAGTGGAAAGTACTTGGATTGCATCCGCTCTCCTGAACTCTTGCAGGAACTTTGCTACCAGCAGGGCACTGACAACAGAGAGCTTTTGTTCCTGGGGTGTAGCCAGTAAGTCAGCCCTCCTGCCTTAATTGCTGCTTTATTTTCTAGTGATTCCTCTCCACGTGATCTGGTGCATTGTATCTGAAGGCCAAATGGAAGTCAGTTGGGAGAGAAGTATGGGTATGTTTTGTTACGTAGTGATTGTTTTTTCCCCTGAGAAAGAAACGTTTTGAAATATTTGAATCTATTTCTTTGGTTACCTCTCTGAATCAGGACTCACAAAAGAATTTCAGGCTTTTGCCTGAATTCTGTTATAATTCCAGACAAAATCTTTATTGGGAAGGGCTGGTATCTCTTTCTAATGATGTATTTTTTGTCCTAGACACAGATGGAACTTGGTTTTATAGCAAGGAAGCACTAAAGAACCAGGACAGGGGCCCTTGCTAAAACCCAAAAGTTAAGGTAGGAAAAGAAAAAATCCTACCCACTGATGCTGAGTAGGATCTGGAAAATGCCTGCTCTTCTTCTATCATTCAAAGAGACTATTACCCATCTTTGAAGAGGGAGGAAATGTCTCCTTCCCTTTGTCCCCCAGTGTGGTTGTGACCAGGCAACCTACTACAAAGAACTGTTTTTATTGCTCTTTCTTGCAAGGGACAGTTCTCATGGAGCAGGAAGCCTGTGAGAAGATCTGTTCTTGCCTCTTCCATTGCAGTGGAGCAAAAGCTCTCTGGACTAGCTTTGGGAAGGGATCTATACATTGGTAGTTTAGCTGCTTGGTCACTTAACCCCATTTTCTCAGTGGTCTGGGGAGCAAAGTGTTATTCCCAAGCATCTTGAACAGTCACCTGCTTTGCAGTGACAAAGCACGTGCAAGGACTGAGCTGTGTCCACAGCTGTTTATCAGAGGAGAGCAGATAACTTGTTGCTATCAGCACTGCATGCTCCAGGAGCATAACTTAGTGTTTTTCACGTGTAGGTGTTTGTACAAAACTTTGGTTTTTCCTGCCCATTAATACAAAAATTTAAGAAGTCTTAATGGTACTTGAAGGATTTCTCTAGTCTGGTTGCCTTACTGAGAAACAAAAAATGCCAAAAGACAAACCTCAAAATTTCTGATTTGGAGTAACGTAGACTTTTCCAAGAGGACAGTTGGCCTGTTTGCTTGTGCAAGTTCCAAGTGAGGGATGTGTGCTTTTCTGGTGATTTATCACAGCTGCCTTTCCCATCGAAGCCTGCAGAAACTGCAGCTGCTCTGAGAGAGAAATTTGACACTTCAAAACCTCGGGTCTGCTTTGCTTCATGTAGGCCAGAGAGCAGGGGGCATTGTTTTGCAGCTTCCTGACAGAAAAGGTCAGTGTGACTGTGCAGATGGACAGAGAGCATTATCTCCAGGTGCAGCCAGAGCTTTCACAGTGTGTTTTTTCTCGGGGAGATTATTTGAGTGAGCTAAGGGCAGCAGCCTTCCACAGCAGCTCTGTGCTCTTTGCTGCTGCTGTGTGGCATTTCCAGCTGCTGTCAGGTCCAAAACAAAAAGTCTAAGCTTCAGTAATGCTCTCAGTTTCTCTAACCTCTCCCCTTTCCCTTCTCTTAGATCTCCTCCCACCAGGAGTCTGCAATCTCCTCAACCCTGCTGCCATCTATGCCAACAATGAGATCAGCCTGGCAGATGTGGAGATCTATGGCTTTGACTACGATTACACATTAGCACAGTATTCTAATTTACTACACTCCATGATTTTCAACACTGCCAGAGACATCCTCATAGAACAATTCAAGGTAAGGAGGTGCTAAAAATTTCCACTCAGTTAAACTTGCTGGTGTTCTTTGCATGCCCCAGACGTGCCTGTGCAGGTATTGTGCACACATGTCAATTACTTGATTTATTGAGATAAATTTAATATTTCACAATCTTTGATTGCAGAATTAATTTCCTTTGAGATAATTTAACTTGATGTACATTCCTGAGGTTTTATAAATGTGGTGTGGGAGCCTTAGTGTAAAAAAGCCCTGGTCAGCTGTACTGAGCTATGGAAATTTTGCCTACAGATTGCTGGATGGATGTGCACATGGAGGCTAAACATGAACTGAAGCTGTGCAGGACTTGGCATGTGGTGGTGGATGGGATGATGCCCTAGAGCATGTCCCAGAGCAGACACCCTTTGCAATGGGTGACTGCTCATGCATTTTTTCTCATTGTGTCTTTCTGTTTAGAGGAGCTCTGCAGTGCCAGTCTTTGCCAAATATATGCATTGAGTGGAGCTTAGGAGAAGTGTTCTCACTGCCTCAGTGAATCTGATGCTTTTTCACTACTGTGAAACTAGTGTCGGGTATCCTGACCCTTTCTCTTATTTCATTCATCCACTTTCTTTGCTGAAGGGTCACAATTAGGCAGGACTAAAGGAGCTCAACAGGTGCAGTAATTTTGTTGATTATCTGGTGCTTATGCTCTAATGATTTCACTGTTTGTCTTCCCAGTATCCAGAAAGGCTTGGGAAGTACGACTACATTCCAGGGTTTGCCATACGTGGACTTCACTATGATGTACAAAAGGTAAGCTGTACAAAGTTCACTCTCCTGGCCTTTGTCTTCCACTGTTGTGTTTCTAGTGGAAATACTTCATGTCACTGCTTGCAGTAACATCTGTCACCAAATGGCCAGTGAGTCTGTGTGGCTGTGCTTTTCACTGCTGGGGTTCTTCCCCAAGGAAAGATGTCTATTGTGCCAGCCTGACCTCCAGCAGAACTGGACATTCTAGCAAAGGCCTCTGCTAAACAGCCTTGCCAATTTAAGTCAATTAATTCCACAGGCTAATTAATAGAAAACTGAGCTTGTTGATGTGATCATTTCTGTCTTTCAGGAAATTCAAACAACAAAACTCAATCCTGCATCTACAAGTACTTGCCAGGAGCAGAGGCATAATGTCTTACTCTAATAATAGAAATGACTTGTCAGGAGAAAGCTTTAGGAAGCCTTCCCCACCCCCACCCCGAATAATAGGACTGCCTGGAATAAGATCCAAGCTACTTAAGATGCATACTTTTTAGGAACACGGGCAAGCAGAGTGCAGGCATTAGCTTTAACCCTTTTCAGTGATTCTCTGGAAGCCTGATACCCAGTGATGTCAGTCTGGCTGCTGCAGCCAGGCAGTCAGGTGGGAGCACAGCTGAGAAAGTTGCTTTCTCACAAAGTTGAGTTTGAGCAAATTCAGGGAAGCAGGCAGTGCAGGCTGGAATGTGTGTGCTGCTCTCCAGCAGGAGGAAAAAAAGAGAATGAAGGAAAAAACTGTAGAGATTTTCTGTCTTTTGTCCTAACTGTGGAGACAGCATGGCAGCAGACCACTCATGCCTGTGGCCTTACCAAGCAATAAGTAGATCTGTGGGAAACTGAAGATTCTTTCTCTGCTTAAATCTTTGGCTGCTGTATCTGAGAAACACAGGCCAGTGGCCTGGCCAAGCAAAGCAGTGAGTAGAAAGTAGAGAACTCTCTTTTCTCAGATCAGAGTTTGCAAAACAGACAGAAATCTGGGTTGTGCCTGTCTAAGTGAAACTTCCAGCACATTTGCCTGCACTCCTGGCAGATTACTGGGAGGTCTGCCCACAGTGTAACAAGATGCACTGATACAGTATCCTCAATAAAGAAGTTTATTATGTTTATGCCCTGTTCCTTGTGCAAGCTGCAGAATGATGTGGGTTTAGTGTGAGGCTGCTTTCTGTGCCCAAGGATTTGTGTTACAGCTTCAAAATGATGGATGGAGAAGGATGGCTCGTGATTAGGGGAGTCTGATAGTAAAATGCAAAGAAAGCTCTGTTACCAGCCTGGTGTGCTCCTGAACATCTTTCCTTCAATGTCTACTGGGGAGGGAAGAGCTCTTGTGTGAGGAAAGTGGCTGGGTGCAGCTCTGCTCTGAACTAAAAGTTGCCCACTTAGTTCTGCTTAAGATGAATGTTGGGGAAAATAGATCTGTGCACACAAAGCTCCTTTGGAATGTGTGTTTTCTTGAACGGAGATGAAAATAGACTGTCTTGAGTCACAGAAATATTGTTGTCCCTGTTTTTCAACTGCATCCCTCTCTACAAACTGGGATGTAAGAGGCTTTGGCTCATAGAAAGATGGTCTTTTGCCAGAGAGGCCAATAAAAAGTCACAAAGTATGTCTAAAAGTAGCTGGAGAATAAGTGCTGTCTAAAGTGCATAGATGTGGAATGCTCATACTGAACTTGATTTTCTGAACGTCATTTGTGTGGAACTTTATTAAGGTTTCAGTATAAATTTTAACAAGAACCCAATTCTAACAGTAAATATCTTTCCTTTGTCACAGAGTCTTCTCATGAAGATTGATGCTTTCCACTATGTCCAGCTGGGGACTGCATATAGGTCTGTCAGTTCTGAAAATCATTTTCCAAATGCTTATATATGCAAAAGTGGATTTCTACATCTGAGTGCATGTTCATGGCATATGTTGTTCTGCTTCTTTCCTGAGCAGAGCACAGTCTTGTCTGGCTCATCCTGTTTGCTCTTGCTTCAAATGCTTACCTGGCATATAATTGCAGGGAGTTATTTTTTCTCAAGCATTTCAAGCCAGGTGTGGGTGGGAAGACCTGGAGCTTTTTGTGGTGGTTAATAGCACATCTGGTCACATACACTGTGTGGTGTTTTAGCTGCAGCTGCAGCATGGCTGGAAGCAAACAGAGCCAATAGGAAAGGGCTCCTCTGTATGTCTTCTCCAGGCAGGAGTGTATCCCAGCAGTGCTCTGCTGTGCCGTGGAGAGTGATCTGGGTGTGCAAGTTACATCTCAAAGCAACACAGACATGCCAATAAGTAATAATGCATCAGAATCTGGGCTCACTTTAAGTGCTAGATTGTCCTATTTTTCCTTTAGTTTTCCAAAAAGAGCTGGGTATGCATTGGAATAAGTGGCTGAAACAGTGCAGAGCAAATTTTTCTCCTAAGAGTTGTAAGACTGGAGACTGAGAAAACACCTTGTCCCAAAGAGGAGTGGGGTTGGTGTGTAAGAAGTAGTAATTTATAAATATCAATTGCAAATCTCCTGTAAATCCTATGTTGTATTTCCTGAGCATGGAAGCCAATGTGGTTTTTTCTTGCTCTCTGCCCTTTTGATGTTAAGCTTTAGTCACAGTAAACACTCTAAGAATATTAAGAAGGGAGTTTCATAACCAGAGAGAATTGGCTTCTTTGAGTGCCAGCTCGGGGGGGTGAGGGGACCAGAGGGTTTGTACTGCCCCATATTTTACTTCACAGCTTCATAAAGAGATTTTTAGTGAAAACACATTTTCTTTTCCCTAGTGTCCTTTTGTAACTGTCTTTTTTCAAGTATCCTTCTTAACTGTCCTTTCCTGTTGAGCACAACTGAGGCAACATTTAACTTCTTAGATGCTGTATCATAACTGAAAGAAAAGGAACTCCTAGAAAAGGAGAAAGGGAAAGTTGCCAACTGCTTGAGCAAACAGTTGTCAAAATTGTGCAAGAGGTAAAACCTGCAGCAGTCAGATAAGCTGATGTTATGAACTGCACAGATCATCCATACTCGTGTTTTTAGTTTTTTTGGGAAAAACAGCCTTCTCTGTTGAATGGTCTTAGTCAAGATCTTGTTTAGGAAAATTGAGTAAGAAGGAAACCCCATTTTCAGCAAGCCCTTTTCCTACACCTTTTTATTAAATGTGATGTATCTCATGGAAACAACATCTCCAAACCAAGTTAGTTACCCAAAACCACCCAAGTGAGGTCGCAGGGCTGATTTGGTGGGGCAGTCCTGTCAGCAAATTGACAGCAGACAGAGAAGCCTCTGGCTGGGCTCTGCTGGAATGTGGATAAAGCCCCTCAATTAACTTGCAGGAGCAAACGAGATATCTGAAGAATGTCTTGGGAAAGATTTTATGTGAATCTTTGTCGGGCTCTCTGCCTGTCTCTTTTGAGCAGGAGGAATTCTTGAGCTTTAGGAAAGAGCCTGTTTGCCCCGTCCTGTATTTCTCTATTGTTTGCAGCATTGTGAGACTGGTGATTATTGATAAACTGTGTTGTTTTGTGTCTAGAGGGCTCAAACCGGTGCCTGATGAAGAGGTGATTGAACTCTATGGTGGCACACAGCACATCCCGCTGTACCAGATGAGTGACTTCTACGGCAAGGTATTGTAAGCCCGTGGCTGCTGGGATGCAGCAGCAGCCCTTTGAACAGCTTGGAAAACAGAGGGAATTGTGTGCACATGTAAACGACTGCAGCCTCCCTTGGAAAGGCTCTGTCCCCAGTGAGCTGCTGTGTGTGTTTTTGTTCTAGTGGGAATATGCCCCAGAGGTTATTTAGCAGTTTAGCATCTGAAAGACATCTGCAAAGCATTTCTAAATACCAGGGCTATTGGCCTAGAGCTGAATGGCTTTGAAGACTGATAGGGAGATGTTCCCTGCTTGTTCCTTGGCCAAATCTAGCTCCCAAGCTCCCGGGGCAGCCTGCAGTGCTCGTGTTTGCAGTGAACTGTTCAGAAGGGACTCTCTGTGTGTAGCAGCAGTAGGGTGCTTGCACTGCCTTCCTCTCTTTGTTTTTGGGTAGGGGCTTTTTCTCTTTATTTCAAAGGATATCAATATTACATTTACCAAAATCCACATTTGCTCCAATATTCTAATGGCCTATTAAGCCATAATACAGTTCTTCATGGTAAAATCCTGTGTCAACTACTGACATCTACTTGTAATGTAAAAAAGCTCCACTTTACAGAATTGCTGTCCAGCATCAGTAGGAAAATTGTGTTCAGAAGGTAGGATACCAACTACAGCCACTTCTTTTTTTATTTGTAAGTATTAAATCACACATTTTTCCTGTCATTTCATAAAGCAAATTCAGCTCTGTGATGGACAGGAGCAGAAATTTTTCCCTGAGAAATAAGGATCTCCCTCCACACTCCTTTAGAACTGCTCAGGGGGTATTATTTATAGGGTTGTAGTCCATGAGTGTAGGGAGTAGTAAAATACTGTAAAATTCTGTCTGTAGGAACTGTAAAAATCCTTTGGTTGCCTGAACCAGGGGAAGTTAGGAGAGATTTTTCTTCCTTGAGAGTCTCATGTGGTGCAGTGGCCAAATGGGACCTTCACATCCCTTCTCCCAGAACTGCTTTGTTTCTTGCCTTAGTTCCTGTGCCTTGGGGGAAGCTGGAAGGAGAAGGGCACACTTCCTCTGGTAATACCCCTGAGAGTCTGCTCTGTGAAGTTTCCAGCAAGGTCACTTCTTGATTTTTCTCTTTCTCTCTTGGGGACAATTAATCTGAGTGGTTGCTTTCTGGATAAGTATGTACTCTGTTTATAGCTCAGTGATGTTTCCAGCTTTGAAATAGGAGATTTTTGTTTAGAATTTGATCTCTGTTTGTAAACTGCCCTCGATTGACCTCCTCCCCGTGCAGTTCCCCTCACTCCTGTCAAACTTGAGAGTTTGACAATTTCAAATTTCATCTTTCTAATTAAATAATTGTAAACATGAAACCTGCTTCAAGTTGTGGCCCAGGTGCTTATGCTGAGGTGCCTTTCTGTGTTTTGTATGTGCCAGGTCCTTTCTTGTTTCCTGTAGTTGGTATTGAAAAATTTGGCCACAGAAGTAGAGATATCAGCTCTTTGTGAAGAGGTGAATCTCCCCTCCTACTAATGTAACAGAGTCCATGAACTAATAAGTGGATCCCAAAGAGAACAAAAGTATTTACAACTATTTTACTATTACAACTAGTAATAGTAAACTATTTTCACTATTACAACTACATAATTTTACTATTATGTAAGTATTTACAGTGAACACAAATGAATACATTTGCATTCAGGAATATCTGCTCAACCTGTGCATATTTTCCCACATTAGTGAGAAAGATGAAAGAAGGGATAAGATGACTGTTGGTGTGAACAGTTGCAGTGAACATGGGAGGAGGGAGCCTTTAGCAGGGGTCTTTGATTTGTTCTCCTCAGTCTGCCATGCTGATGTTGCTGTAGGAGCAATAGGAAGGCTGTTAACAGGCAACAAGAGAAGTGGGACTGATACAGCTGAAGTGTGTAAATATTCTCCCTTAAGGGTTTTCCTGGTTCTCTGTTAGCAGGAGTGTGTGGACAGCTGCCAGCATCCCAACCCCTGCAGTAGGTGAGCACAGATCTGTCCCAGGGTTTGACACTACAGCTGCTGTGGCTTTACATGTGATGGCCTGTAATGAAGGTGGAGATCTCATAGGTGTTGTAGATAAAGCACATGTAACATTCTGAAAGCACAGTCCAATTTTTGTCAGGACTCCTGTCACTATGTCTGCCCGAGGAAGTTACTACTAAAGGGAATTGGGAGAAGTTGGACTTGCCCTGTAGAAAAATGACACAAGGCATAAAAATTAAATCAGAGTTGACAAGGTAAATCTTTGCTGTTAACACTGAACGTTTACCTGTCTCCTCTGTACTTCAGGTTTTGAGAGGTAGGAGAGGTCCTTGCTCTGCTGCACTCTGCTAGTTACTTCAGTAGGAACTGCCTGTCTTTGTCCCTCTTGCTTCTTTCCCAGAGTCTCTGAACAGGAAAAAAAGATGAAGGCTGTTTACAGAAACTTTTGGGTTTGCTATGGGAGAAATATTCCCTTAGCAACCAGACAGCAAAATGGACAGAAGTGTTGGAAGGATCCAGTGAGTATCCCAAGCAGCACCACCGTGTGTGGTGTGTGGCCCTTTGTGTTGTCTTCTGCTGTAGGTGAAATTGTCCAGTGCTGGGTGGATGGAAATTGTATAACCCTCAGCACACCAACATAGCTTTTGATTGCAGCATTTTTTGGTAATACACCTGAAGCAAAATGCTGTTTGTTGTTCCTTTGCCCTTTTGACCCCAATTTGTATTGCCCCAGGTGTTGCCTTTAGATAGGGCTGGTCTCGTGCCACCCTTACCCAGCCAGGTAAGGGTGAGATGTTCTCCTATTACACATCCTGGCATGGCAGGGCCACATCTTTGTCATTAAGCAGCAGGGACCCTGTCAGTTTTCACCATCTGCACCTTCCCTGCTTTTCTGGGTGCTGCCTTCATGTTTGTCTTTCACTCAGCTCTAATAAACCCTTTCTGAAGGGGGCCAGTACTATCCTACAGCATTGCAACTTCCCAGCTGTCAGTCCTGGATTGCTCAAAGCTCCTGCACAGACATGATGGGACTGGATTGCCAGGGCACTGCTGGTGGCCAGGGTCGTGGGGAGCTCTGTGTGCTTCCCAAATTGCTTTCCATATGCAGGACCTTAGTAACTGTCCCCATTCTGGTCTGGAACTGTATCAATGGACAATGAAAAAATTGATCCCAGCTTCATCTTGCAAGGGAAACTCACTGCAGTTCTCTGCACAGGTGGTACCTACAAAATAAACAAAGCTTATTTTACTGGAGAGCCTCTCTGGGGCCAAAGTTGGCTCTTGGCCTGCTGAAAGGTTTGTGATTGATAGGCAATAATGATAGCAAATCTGTGTGAGAGCTGCAACTCTACCTAATGCAAGGGGAGTTATTCCTTGGTTAGGATGTAATTGTCCATTTCCAGCTGCTGGTGGACTGGAGTTGTTTTCCCTCTGCGTTTTCTGTAGTGACAGACAGGCACTGACAAATGACTTGTTGGAGTGATTCTTACCCTGCCTTGTGACACCTCACTGGAATGTGATTTGAGCAGCTTTGGTGCCCTGTGTCCAATGTCACAGCCTGGTTTAGATGAGCAATGTGGCATCTTCAGCAAGGCTGCTGCTCTAGCAGAGGATTGTCTGTTGGCACCTGTATTAATGCCAAGAGGCCAGGTGGGAAGCGGGGGTTGAAATAAAAATATTTGGAACCGACTCCCTGCTTCCTCCATCTTTACCCTGTGGTATTAATGATGCTGGGTTTATTTAATGATTTATGTGAAGGAGACAACTCTCTCTTTAAGGTTGGTGTTTTGGTTGAGAAGAGTGGGCTGCGTGCTGAGTGGCTTGGACTTCCCACACCAGTGTTTTTGTTAGCCTGGAATATATTTCAGATGATGCTGGGTGATATGAGTTTGTTTGTTGGCTTTACTGTTTTTTTTCCCCAGTATTTTTGGTTTAATGTCTTCCTTTTATTTTTTTGCTTTCTAGGGTCCATCACTTAAGCAGTTTATGGACATTTTTTCTCTTCCTGAAATGACACTGCTCTCTTCAGTCATTGATTATTTCATCAATCATGGCATTGAGTTTGACCAGGTGCATCTCTACAAGGACATATCTGTAAGTGAAATGTCAAATGCCCTACAGCTCACACCACATCAGAGCTGTGAGCCAAGGGGCTGGCAGTGACCAGCCTGATATGACAGCTCTGTTGTCCCTTTAGATCAAAGCATTACCAAGGGAATGTTCAAAGCTGTGTTTTCAGAACATGTTTGGGTTCTGTCTGTACTACAGAGCTGGTGTTTCTGATGTACCTTGTGTAGGAGTCCCTAGGCTGCTTAGGCTGAAAGTCCTTCCACGGGAAATATGTCACAAAGCTTGTGTACATGTTTTCTGGTTCTGCAGACTTTCAAATTGTTTTCCTTAGTATCTCATTTTTCAAAGAGTCTTGGTCTAGCCATGTGCCAGTGTACTTTTTACAGTGATTGTTGTAAAACACCTGTTCTTGCTTGCTCTGAGAACCCTGGACCCCTTTGAGCTGCAGAGTAGTCTGATCCAGTGAGTGACTGTAGCTTTCATGTGTCATTTACTCCAAGGTGTTAAGTGGCACTTGAAAGGTCTGTGTGAGATTATCAGCATCGTTGGGGCTGTTTGACTTCTTAGTTAATGCTGTAGACAAGATGTCAGTGCTTGAGATTGCTGCTCTGGGTGACTTATGCTGCTGACAGGCAACACATTTTCCTTTCTGCACTCCTTTTTCCACAGAGAAGAGTTTTTGATTATTGGTACCTGGTGGGAATCTTAGACTCACCCACTGGCTGTTCAGTTCTGGGAGGGAAATGGGGCTCCATGTCTGTGCTGCTGCTCTGTGATAAGGATCCACCTGTCAGCTCTGTGTCCTGACCTTCTGTTGGTGCTTGATAGGAATGTACCAGCCCATTTCCCACAAGACCTTAACATATTTCAAGGGTGTTGGATGTTTCTTCTCTTGGGGTGGGGAAAATGGGAAGAGGTTATAACAGCTGACTCCTGAGGCCTTTTGTGAAGAGTATCTTTGAACGTTCTTTTGAGGTCATATGGATGTGTTCCTAATGGAAATCTTGAGAGCAGGGGAATGGTTGGCACAGCTGATACATGTCCAGTGCAGGGCAGCTGGTGTGGTCCAGCCCTCAGACTCCTGAGTGCTAATCCTGGCCTTGTCCTTTTGGTGCACAATGTGGTCATTCCTGAGGAGCAACTAAAGTAGACAAAGAAGAGAGCTATGATGGAAAATCTGTGGCAGTGCCTGAAATCTATATTTAAACTAGGGACCCCAGAAGAGTTCTTGCTTTTTTTCCTGTACAATGAGGATAAACAAACATTTTTGCAAAACTTATCCCCTTGCAGTACCCAAGTTCAAGTGCAAAGAAACGCTTTGTGAACACGAGCACAGAGATCCTCCTGTGCCTGCAGACGTGTCCCAGAGGATTTGCATGGCCCAGCACTGGCTTAACCTGACACCCTGCTGGAACTCTTGGTGCTACTGCTGATGCAGCCTGTGTGTTTAGGAGCAGTTAAGTGCTGCAGGCACTGCACTGAATCAAGAGGGCAGACCCTGGGGTATGGTAAAGGCTGGAGCTGACAGGTAATTAAAGTAGTCCTGTCACACCAGTTTGGTCACTTCATACTTGAGAGTAAGACAGTTTACCCTGCTTCAGGCATTTTTTGAGTCTTGTTTGACACCTACCAATGCTCCAAGATTTTACCTGCAGAGACATTATAGTTTTCCTTTGTTGTTGTTGTTTTTTTTTTCTTTTCTTTTCTTTTGTTTTTTGGAAGGCAAGAGGTTTAGGGAAAGAGCACACTGAAATTTTTCATCTCTGCAAATGTAGTTTTGATGCAAGTCTAAAGTTGTGCTTGCTTTTAGTGACAGTGCTGGTTAAGAGAAAGTTGTTTTCTTGTTAGAACTCCTGCTTTCTGTTCAGATTCCTTCCAATAAGGCAGTGAGATGTGACCTCTGCCTTTTTGCCCTTCAAATCCACATGGTGGAAAGAAGCTTCTAAAACTCCATTCTGAAGTGATAATGTCTCCACCTTCATCGTCCCCTTTTAAGTTGTAAATTGTGGTTCTCTCCAGCTCTGAAGGAAAGTTTTTGGGGTCATGAGGTTTCCCCAGGACTGCCATGAGACCAGTTGACTGTGTGGCAAGTGTCACTGTAGTGATGTCAGTGGTGAGTGTGTGATCAGTCTGAAAGGGCAGCTCCTGAAGGGGCACACACAGTGTAACAGGAATTGAAGGGTCCTGGGGAAAGGCAGCATTTGTTTACCTGTGTAAATTGTCAGGGATGAAAATGGTGCTGTTCAAACAAGCATTTGCATGTGCTAACACTTCAAACTCTGTTGCTGCTCTGGAAATGGTTTTGTGGGTCTGGCATATCTTGCTGGGTGGAGACTTGGGCAGAATCTCAGCTGGGTGTGTCCAAAAATTTGCTGTATCTTGGCTTCTGGCCTGGAAAATAGAGGATCTTTGGATGCCCTTCACAACATCTGTTTTAACTTGCTTCCCTCCCAGCTGTGTTTTGTGCCACCCTCCTAGTGGGAGCTTCTGCTCTGCACTGCTCACCCAGGGCTGGGAGCTGTGGCCCTCCTTGACTTTGGGGAGCACCTTGTGGTCACAGATGCTCTCCTCTGCTGCTGCTCACCCTGGCCACACTCCTGTCCTTGGGGTCACTGCTGGCAGAGCTTCCACAGACACAGGGAGGAAGAAAAGCCACCAGTGTCTGAGACAGCACAGTGTTGGGACAGTAAATGGTTTAGGAGCAGCACAGTCTTTATTGCCCTGGAACCAGTGGGGTAACATGTGCTCGTTTCCAAGAGCAGGAAGGAATTTGTGCTTTCACAGATAAGTTCTGAGGTTTCCCCATTACACTGCATCAGCTGAGCCAGCCACCCTGTTGTTCTTTTGGCATCTTGGTGAGCTGTGGTGGGCAGGCTCTGCTGCTTTGCAATGATGGAGATTTTTTTCATTCAGCAAGGAGGGGATGTACCATTACTGCCTTCATCCTCTGGTGACAGAAGGTTTGGATGCTGGGAAACAGGAATGCCATGTTGTAAAACTGAAACATTTTCCCCCCTGCTCTTTTCTTTAGGATGCAATTAGAGATGTTCATGTGAAAGGAGTGATGTACAAATGGATTGAAAAAGACATGGGTGAGTTAAATAGAGCTCTGGTGCCAAATTCACTTGTCACTTCCTCAGTCTTTCTCTTTAGACAGGACTGATGGGGATGAGGAATGCCACTTTGTCACCACAGTGGTTCATAGTTCAGGTTCAGGTGCCTGCCTGAGGATCTAACTTGGGGTGTAGGGGCCAGGTTTGGTTTGGTTCATAGAAATGTGGTTGTGACTTATGCCAAAGTGTTCTGATTGATGCTGTGTGTCTCTTTCTGATCCAGAGAGGTATATTCTGCATGGGGATGAAATCTATGCTGTGCTCAACCGCCTGGTGAACCACAAGAAGAAACTGTTCCTCATCACAAACAGTCCCTTTAGCTTTGTGTGAGTACCATTATTGCTCATCAAAGGTCACCATGGCACAGCAAGAGCTGTGCAGGGTGCTGCCTCCTCTGAGCACCTGGGATTTGTATGGGAAAGGGGTTTGTGGCAGCTCTCTGGGAACTCTTTGTGGTGAATATTGCACCCCCAGCACTGATCTCACTTCTTGAAGAAGTTACAAGGCTGTGGTTGGCCACAACATTACAGAGCTGACACTTTCTATTGCCTCTAGCAGTGTTTGCTGTATCACAGACTACCCTGGGCTTCCAGTGGTGCAGAAGGAAATGTGTGACAGCTTGAAACAAAGCACAACATCAATACTTCACACAATGAGGCAACTGTGGGAGGTTCACAAATCAATATTTCTCTGTTACTCAAATAAGAGCCAATTTAGGGCATACTGTTGTAAAGATGCAGTGTTGTGTGACAAAAGGAGTAGTGGATCTGTTAATTTTTCTGTTCCTTTGCCTTAGGGACAAAGGAATGAAGCACATGGTTGGCAAGAACTGGAGGGATCTATTCGACATGGTCATCGTGCAGGCGGACAAGCCCAACTTCTTCACGGACCGGCGCAAGTGCGTGTCCAGGGACTCCTGCTGGGCCTTCAGCCCCCTCCCTGCAGGAACTGCTCCTCTGGCCTGCCACAAAGCAGGGCTTTGCTAAGCACAGTCGAGCTCCAGGAGCTGTTCAGCTTTCCAGTGTTCTCTCAGATGCTCTCTGAGGAGGCAAGAGTTGACCACGCTGGGAATAAGTGGATAGAATGTGTAGAG
Organism: Trochalopteron elliotii; assembly: GCA_024734555.1. Taxonomy (NCBI): domain Eukaryota; kingdom Metazoa; phylum Chordata; class Aves; order Passeriformes; family Leiothrichidae; genus Trochalopteron; species Trochalopteron elliotii. The sequence goes on from JANPWX010000353.1 coordinate 543,639, forward strand.
CCAAGCAGAAAACGTGTTTCTAAAATTGGCATGAGAGGTGGCCATTTCTTGTCTTGAGAGTGGGACAGAATGTTTCCTTTGCCTCTTCCCCACAGCAAATATCTGTGTGGTTTGTTTTTTGAGGTTTTTTTGGGTCTTGTTTGTACTGGAAACATGCTGTCTGGGAACTGGCAGCTCTGGAAGCCTTTGTACGTGGCAGCTGGGTTTTGTGGTCAGTTAGGAGCTGCCAATAGACAGGCTGCTGTCCTTACTTTGCTCTTTGGCTTCTTTGCTTTGGGAACTTTGTGTCTGCTTAGTTGGGGGATTGCTCTATTCTTTTCTTTGTATGTATTTTCCTCCCCCACTGCCCAGACCATTGGCATATGCTGGAGTTAACCAATGGAATGGCTGTATAAGCTGTGCTGGCCTGATAAAGGTTTTTTTCATGGGCTGCAGGTGAAGTGCTTTACAAGCACAGCCCGGAGCTATGATGATCTGGCCCTCTTGGAAATAAAACCTGTGGCTGCTTGGTGCTTAAGATCCACTCATGGAGTGGAGAATGTCATGGCAAGCCCTCAGGAAAAACAGGAGACAGCTCAGTTCACCTGGTGAGCTCAGCATGGGGACTGCTTTCCATTCTCTCTGCAGACTTGCTTTATCCTGTTAGGACATTCCATGGTCTCTGCTGGGCTGGGGCATAGCCAGGTTGGAAGAGCACGTAAGGTGTTTCATGGCAAAGCCTTCTTAGCCTTGGCATTTCAGAAGGAGTCAATATGGTTATTTTCTTCCTCTCAGTATGTGAAAACAAGAAGAATTGTTAGGGATTTTGGCATGAAATGGTTACAGTCAATGGAAGCATTTTGAAAAGGTATCTCCCTTCCATGCTTTCTCTTCCCCTGAGAAAATAGTGCAGAAGGCACAGAAGGTCACTTAGAACTCATGTAGAGCTTTTATTTAAAGTTGTTACATAGGTAAACAAGTTTTGTGATTCAAATGTTCTGGTTGCTGGGTAACAATCACCAAAAATCAAAAGAAGTTGACATCTCCCCCCATTTTTTCCCAGACCTTTTCGAAAACTGGATGATAAAGGCTCACTGCAGTGGGACAAAATAAACCAGCTGGAGAAGGGAAAGATCTACAAAGAGGTAAAATGAATGGGTGCATAAGGGATGTCAAACAGGAGTCTGAAATGGTGGGGACTTGTAACACGCCTGCAGTTTTGGACATCACTGGAAAAACAGGACATTCTGCCTGGTCAGGGTGAGGGGAAATTATGGGTTCTGCTGTAGGACACTTGTTCATGTTTGGTATTTGAAAAGCAAAACACAGAAGTCCTTGAAAAGAGCACCTGTGTGGGTAGAGGGTGTTTGTAAGAGGACATGCTCAGGGCTCTGTGCTGGCTGTGGGCAGTGGGAGATGCCCTCTGTCCCCAGGAGCTGTCACTGGCCTGGTAGGACACTGTCCCCCAGAATGCTTTCAGCATGGCCTTGGCACTGGGGATGGAGGGACAAGGACAAGTGGGAAAAGGCAGAGCAGGGCCAGCTAATTTAAGGTGTGGGGTACTTACTTTTCTGCCCAAGGGAACCACTGCTGAGTTCCCTCTGCCAGGCTGGGTTTTCCTTGCTGCTGCCTTGTTTGTGTGAGATGGGGTGTGGGGAAACATCCCCTGGATGTGTGGGAGGGGCCAGTGAATGTCCCCTGCCCCTGTGTACAATGAAACCTTCACCCTGGAAGGTCTGCTCTGATTGTCCAGCATGGCCAACTGAGCACTTTTCCCTCAGCTCTTCTGATTGTCCTGGTCCTGAAACTCCTGGAGGGGCTCCCAAGGGTGTGGTAGTTGAGGCTGAAAAGGCACAGCTCTCTGAAACCTCTTGTGCATGCAAAGATCTTCCACACCTCACTCCAAATTGCTCTCCATAAGGTTGGAAAAGGTGGACTTGTGTAGAATAAAGAAATAGGGAATAAAGAAACAAGGGTCATCAAAGAGGGTACAAAACCTGGCTCCTGACTCTTCCCCTTCTGGAAGGACCAGCTGCAGCTCTGGTGAGCTTGCTGCCCTGGGTGTTGTCCTTGCAGCTGCTCTGTCCCCTGAGACAAGTTGCCTCTGGCTTTAGGACAGTTTGTTCTTGATTATTTGAGCTGCCCAATCCCACAGGAAGAAACTGTTAGTGAGATTGAGGTCAACTAGCTGGGACCTGACCTGTGGTAGCAGAGTAGGTCATGTCCTTGAGCAGTGCTGTTGGGAAACCTCTGTCTGGTGGGTCTGCCAAAGTGCTGGGCTGGTGTCCCATCCTCTGCCAAGAGCTAGGAGCTGGGAACATGCTAGTAGAGCTCGTTCCCAGTGGATTAGCTGCTCCCTCAATAGAAAGGCACACCTCACCCATGGAGTTTATTGCTGCATTAAATCCTGCTCTTGACCCACCTACATCTTGTGGCCACAGGTTGCTCACCCATGTAAATAGGGCACCAAGGAAGGGAAAAGGTGAGGGAAGAAGGTGGGCTGGGTAGGATTTTGGGCCCCTTTTCAGTTCTTCCCCACAATTATATTTATCTGACTGCATTAAGGTTGTTGCCTAACTGTTGTTCTTAGGATGTGATGAAAAGTGTATCCTGGTTGTAGCCCACCCTGCTTCCAGGATTTTTGCCTTCTTGGAGTGCCACAATATGCTTCTTTCTGGCAAGTGTTAGTGGCCATGGACCTGTGCTGGTGGTGTTGCCAGGGGCCTCTGAGCTGTTCCTGTCCTCTGAAGCAGAGCTGGATGGCAGATTTTTGCTGTGGGTATCCCATGGAATGGGACCTCAGGGATTGGTGTTTTGCCCTAGGGACTGGGAAGTGGAAGTGATGCCCTCTAGTCCCTCTGTTCCAACAGATGTGATGTTTTCTGTAAGTGCCAAGTTTGTACTCCCATCCCTCTCCAGATCTGTGATCTTGGGGGAAGGAGGGCAGGACCTGGAGGTCTCAGAACAGATCTGTGGCTCCGTGGAGCTCCAAGAACAAGTTTCCTGGCTGTCAGGTCCATTGCTGTTTGAGGTGACTGGAGCACAGCAAGAGGACTCTCCTCCTTCCAAGGCTGTCCTCCATTTCCTTCTCTGCCAGTGGCTTCCTGAGCAGCAGCAACTTTGTGTCCAAGAAGTGCAGAGGCTGCCTGGTCCTGTTTCTGTGCTGTTAAGGGAAGTCTGCTCAGCTTCAGGGATGCTGCAGGAACAGAAGGCCCAGCTCCCTGGTCCTGCATCCAGCAAACTGCCAGTGGCTGCTGGGGGGCTGCCTTGTGTCTGGGGGCTTTCTGGCCAGGCTGGTGCTGGTGGTGGGGGGTGCTGGCTCCCTCCTGCCACTGGAGACTGGCCAGAGGGATTGCAGCAGAGTGGCTCATAGGTTTGCACTGGCTGCTTGTGCTGGTCTGCTGGCATTGATGGGGCCATTTACTTTCCTAGTGTGGTTTTGTTTTTTTTTTTTTATGACTCATGTGGAAAACTTGTGTGGAGATGGAAGGGTAGTCCCTGAAGTGCCTTCTGTGCATGTATGGATGTTTGGAAAGCCTTGAAAGCTGCTTGGTGCTGTGCTTTAGCTGGTGCTTTGGGGTTTGGTTTGTTTTACTCAGCTGTGAATCTGTGCAGGCTGCCTGGCTCTTTGGCTTGGTTAAACGATTCCTGTGGACATGTGGGTGTTGTTAATCTTTGGGGTTGGGATGTAGAACAGCTCCTGACTCCAAAAGCCTTGCCTGGAAGTGCTCACCTTCCCTCTGGTGCACCCTGTGAGGTTGAAATCATTATCACCTCAGACCAGCAACTAAACCCAGAACACCTGGGGCTTTTTCTGCCCTTCCTCAGGCTCTTCTAATTTAGGTGTCTCTTGGCCTCTAAACTGCCTCCTTTTGTTGCCTTTTAAGACCATGTTTTCTTCTTGACTTGCCGTGCCCTAGGCCACAGAATTTCCCCTGAATTCCCTGTTTGCAAAAATTCTTTGAAAGAGTTTTTCCCTTTTTCTTTAGCCTTAAAAAAGCTGAGGGATGTACAGGGGATTGCCACATGGGAAGAAAGTGAAGTGGGGAAGGAGAGAAACCTCTGGGTGTAGATGGTGGAGCAGAGAGCAGGTTGACATCCCATGAGAGTGCTCACACCTGCAGGTGGTAAGGTGGCCTGTAGCCACGTTTCATTCTGAGCTCCTGTCACTTGCAGGGCAACCTCTTTGACTTCCTGAGGCTGACGGGCTGGCGTGGATCCAAAGTGCTCTACTTTGGGGACCATCTGTACAGTGACCTCGCGGTGAGTGACATGTCTCTGCTCTCCAGGGAGGTGGGAACGATCCCACGTGGCTGCTGTGGCTGCAGCTGGGCTGGAGATAAGGCAGGACCTGCTCTGAGTGCTCAGGGCTGGGCTGGGTGCCCCCCTCCACAGGACACACAGGCTTCCCCACTGACAGATGCAAGCACTGGAGAAAAGGCTCCTGAAGTATTTTCTGTGAGGTGCTTCATGCAACAGATCCTAGTGACCAGGAGATGGTTGTTACTGGCACGGGCCATGGATGTCCCCTGAGAATGTGAAATGGGAACAAACACACTCTTCTAGGAACCAGGGTTGTGTTTGGCTTTCAGTCTTTATGTTGAATCCTTGGTTGTTTTTTCACCCTGACCTCCAGGACCTCATGCTACGTCATGGCTGGAGGACTGGAGCCATCGTTCCTGAACTGGAGACGGAGATCCGGATCATAAACACAGAGCAGTATATGCACTCCCTGACCTGGCAGCAGGCTCTGACAGGGCTGCTGGAGAGAATGCAGGTAAACAGCTGCTGCCTGAGCAGGACAGGTTATATGCTGCCTTCTGAGTCTGAGTTTTGGGTTTACCATGGGGATGAGGGGATGTACCACCTTGCCTGGTTCTTGAAAGTATCTCATCCTCCTCCTGGCGCAGTGGGCTCTGGGTTTGTGAGTTACAGAGGAAATTGCAGGGAGCTGAGGGGCAGCCTGCAGGACTGATGGATGTGATGCTTTCTACTGATGTCTTTGCAGATGTATCAGGATGCAGAGTCAAAGCAAGTATTGCTGGAGTGGATGAAGGAACGGCAGGAGATCAGGTGAGCATTTCTCCCTCTCACTTGTGAGGTCTCTTAGGGGTTCCCAGGCCCTGTTTTGTAACCTGCTTTGGGGATAACGCTGCTGCAGCTGCTGCACTGTGGTCCTGCCTGGTGTCACTTGCCTCTGGGTGGGGGCCATGCAGCAGTGCAGTCCTGCAGCCTGGGAGGTTGGACTGGTTTGAAAGCAGGGTGGGAAAGGGGAGTGCTGGGAGGGGTTGGTGGGCTGTCTGCTACAGAACAAGTGGAGTAAGAGTGCATTGAATATTCAAATGTTCATCAGTCTCACTGCACAGGGACTGGTCTGCATCACAGCCTCGGGAGGCTGTACTTGGGGTGATCCCCTAATGCCCAGGGAAGGGGGGTGGCCCACGACTAAAGGAGTGGGGGGAAGAATGTGTGATCACAGTTTTAGCTACAAAACACCACGTCTTTCTTCTCAGGTCTCTGACGAAGAACCTGTTCAACCCCCAGTTTGGAAGCATCTTCCGCACATTCCACAACCCCACGTACTTCTCCCGCCGGCTGGTGCGGTTCTCTGATATCTACATGGCCTCCATCAGCTGCCTGCTCAACTACGACGTGAATTTCACCTTCTACCCCCGGCGCACCCCTCTGCAGCACGAGGCTCCGCTCTGGATGGATCAGCTGTGCACGGGCTGCATGAAAACCCCCTTCCTGGAGGAGATGGTGCACATCCGGTGAGGGGCAGGTACTGCAGGCACAGCAGCGTAGCCGGGGCTGGAGCGGGGCCGGGCCGCTCGGCCGGCAGCACCTCTGTCTACCACTAAAGGGCGTCTGACACTTGCGTTTGTGTGTAGATGGTGTGTTTCTTTTCTCCTTTCACTGGCTCCATCCCTTTCCCTGAGGTGCACTGCGGGCTGGACAGAGGATGGGCGCTTGTGCAGGGAGTCCTCTCTAGGAGCAGGTGAGATGGAGGGGCCAGTGCTGGTGGATGGGACACTCCCCCTCCCTGCTCTGTGCCCAGACAAGTGGCTCAGGCACGGAGCTCCACATCTCCACTGCCTGGTGAGAACAACCCACGGGAGCTATGACAAGGTGTGCCAGGTCTATAGCTGCCCCCATAGCCTGGGACTGCAGCATGAGTGACTCTGCAGATGGACAGGGAGGGTCAGGGATGCCAGCTGGGCAACCACTCATGCCCAGCAGTGAGTGCATCCCATGACAAAGCAGCAGCAGTGACACCTGTCCAGCAGCCCTCAGCCCCATCCCGCTCCCCACCAGACTGCTCTGTGCAGCTGGGGACTCTGCCAGGTCACTGGGTGGGATGTGCAAGCCTTGGGTGTGGGAGTAGGTCACAGGGTCTCAAAGGTACTGTTTGGGGGCATGGCTGGTTTTTGAGAAAGCTTAAGGCTGTGCACTGTTAGTATTTCTGGGTTTGCTGCCATGTGGCATCAACACTTTGGCAACTGCTGTGGTATGTTCTGTTGTGAGCTGCAGAGGGATGTGTTCAGCCCTTCAGGCAGCAGAGTGGTGACCTTCCATCTGTGTTTGCTGAGATGTGGCCTAAGGTGGCTGGAGGGGCAGGTGAGGATGTTTGGGGAGGGGGCGAGTGTGAAGTGCTGTGGGGAGCATGGCCAGGCAAAGCCCTGTGGTGCCTCCTCAGCAGAAGAAGAGCAAAGAGATGCTAATAGGGATGCCAGAGTCTATAGGATAGGACAAGGGGGACAGTCAGGAGCCACAGGAAGGTGAGAGCTGGTTTAGGATGGGAAGTGCAGAAAGTGGGCTCTGCACCTGGCTCAGGGCCTTGCTGGTCCTGTCAAGGCTCCAGAGTGCCCCAGGGCCATGCAGGGTGTTGGGGAGAGGGCAGGCGAGGTGGAGAGGGGTGTTGGGAGTTGGTGCCACTCCATACTGGTTGACCCTAAGAGACAGGAGATCATGCCCTCACAAGGCTGTTTGGTGTGTGGGAAGTGATGGCTACAGGATGAAGGGTGGTGATAGCAATTGCCTTGGGCCTCCTTCTCTTCCCCTCACTGCCACACCATTTGCAGATGGCAACAAGGGTGACAGTGCCAGCTTGCTGAGGGGCAGTCAGTGTTGAGGTGACAGGGAGGAGAGAGGGAAGGAGGGCCTGGTAGTGAGCAGGCACAGAGCTGAATGAGTGACTGCAGCATGGGTAAGGGCTGTGGGGTTGGAGGGAGCTGGGGCTGAGCACAGGGGCAGACACCAGGGGCGTGTGAGCACCGGGCCGTGGTGATGGCTGTAAGGGCTGGGGGTGTCAGTGTGGGGGCAGCTGAGGAAGAGGAACCAGGGCAGTGTGGAGGACCCTGTGCCAGGATATGTGACTTAAAGAAAGGCACTGTGTGTGTCAGCAACCCTCAGTGAGTCTCACACACACACACACACACACACAATCTTCTCCTGCATGTTCCCCCCCGTGCTGTGCCAGGCTGGCCTGTCAGTCTGTCACTTGTGTGTCACTGCCTTGTCTTTGTGCCATGTGCCAGCCTCTCACACACTTTCAAGATGCCTTGGGCTCAACTCAGTGGCTTGGACAATCTGTTAACGTGGCTGCTCTAATCGAACTCCTGTAGTAGGTGCATGTGGCACTTGTCTTTGTGCTGTGTGTAGTGTGTAGCTCAATAAACGTCTGTGGCATGTGTAACTAACTGACTAACCTGCTCACTGCACCCACAGGGGCTCCTCTGCCTGCCCTGGAGGCACAGCCAGCGGCAGCCTGGGCTGAAGCCGGGGTGGGCAGCGGGCAGAGCGAGGCTGAGGCGTTCAGCACGGAGCCCTTACAGCGGTAGTGCAGTCAGGGGGCACCCGGAAAGGGTGTTGGGGGTGGTGACTGACGTGACTCGTACCTGACCTGCGGGCCCCGGGGGATGCTGCACGTGAACACCGAGGGCCGTACGGCCCTGGGAGCGGCTGAACTGGGCCCTGGGTGCTGGAGGTTTGGGCAGGCACCACCTCGTACGGGGTCATGACAGGCGCTGGGCGGGGGCGAGAAGGGGCTGGAGCTCCCACCTGCTGGGGGCGGCTGCTACCGGCGGGGCGGGCGCTGGGAGGGCGGGGCAGCGAGGCAGGCGCGGGCACAGCCGGTGGCGCTGAGTGTTTATTTCCCGGCAGCGCGGTGGGGTGCGGTCCGGTCGGGGCCCGCGCGGGGTCACTGCGGGAACCCGTGCCTGC
>JANPWX010000353.1:556831-645995 GCA_024734555.1 Trochalopteron elliotii
CCCGCCCGTTATCGCCCACGGGCTCCCCCTGGCGCGCCGGCCCCTCACGCGCAGCCACCCGGACCCCGCATCCCACACCGGGATCCCGCACCCCGCACATGCCCCGGCCGATCCGCCCGGCTTCATCCATCGCCCTCGCCCCCGTGCCGCTCCCCAGCTCGCCCGTACCTGATAGTACCCGAACTGCCCCTGCTGCCGCCGCCTCTTCACGTAGTAGTAGGCGGCGCCGGCACCCGCAGCCAGTGCCAGCGCGAAGCACAGCGCTGACAACGTCCCCGTGGCCACGGAGCTCTGCGCCGCGCCGTTCACCTGTGCCCAAAACAGCGGCCCCGTCACGGCGCTGCCCCGGCACAGCGATGGCACTGCCCCTGCTGCTGCTCCCCAGTGGGACCGTGGGCAGTCCTCCCAAAATGAGCCGTGCCAGACAGCAGAGGACAAGGTCAGCTCTTGGGACGACTCTGTCACATCCCCTGTAGCCAGCCCTGTTCGTGCTCCAGACTCACCTGGCCAAGGTGAACAACGGGCGGTGGGATCCTCAGTGGCTCTGCTATCACGTGAATAATGCCATTGAAAGCTAAGATGTCCCACTCCACAATCATCGTGTCATTGATCCCCTTAGCGTCCTACAGCACAGGACACAGATGATGTCACCTGCCCAGAAAGGCTCCCCATCATTTCCTATCTCAAAAGAGATGTGGTGAAAACTTGTGGCTTTTTTTGCCCTCTGTCAAGGCTGAACCTACTGTGTGCTCTGTACTGTTGCTTGCTGGAAGGTCTGATACGTGGAGGTCGTATCCTGACTGGGATGGGATGATGGTGCCCGTTGTGAGGTTGGAGCTGAAGAGGATGACATTGCTGGATGACACATGGAGCTTCAGTTCTTCTCCTGTCAGTGTCTGAATAAGCACCAGTGCACAGGGGTGAGAAATGAATGAGCTGGTCTCCCCCTTTCCTTGCTGCTATGCAGCCCCCCAGCCAAGCCCAGACTCTCTCCATGTCCCAGACTCTCTCCATGGATAGCACGGCACAGAATGACTGTGCAGAGCAGAGGGGATTTACCACCCTTAGGATTGTCAAAGCTCAGCTGGAGAAGGCTGAGCATCCTGACCTGAATGGCTCTTCTGAGGGAATGTGTGGGCTGGAGACCTCCAATCCACTGGTCCTCCCTGACCCACATTTCTCCTCCTTCCCCAGACTATTTCACACTGTCATGCCAGCTTTGGTGACACTTGCTCTCCTCTGGGGCTCTGTTAGTTCATCCCTGCTTGCTTACCTCATTGTCTGCAAAACCAGAATTCAGAGGGGCAAAGAGAGTTTTGGGAGCAGAGACATCAGACAAATACATGAAAAAATCCAGTCCTTCTTCCGTGTCATTGGCGAAATTGAGCAACATCTGGAAGAGATGGGAGATCTTCCCTCTCAGCTGGCACATTGCTGGCAGCACAATGCCATCAGCTTCCCCAGTCCAGGAACCCCCCAGCCCTGGAAATAAACCCTCTCTGTGTCTGTAGCCTCTGCCTTGCACACAGACCAAACCCCAACTCCTCCCTGTTCCTGCTGCTCCCTCCCTGTGCCTCGCTGCTCCTGCAGGCCCAGGAGAGCGTCGCTTACGGAATAGAAGGTGGAGAAGCGGTCCTGGTCTGCCAGCACCTCGGGCAGTTTCCCACTGCACCAGTACCCATCTCCCACAAACCCATCACGGCAGGTGCAGGTCACATCTGCAAAGGAACACCAGGGGGTGACTGGACTCATCAGTGCTGGCTGCATCAACCCCCTTTTGATTTCTGGATACCCTCACCACGTTCCCTCTTGGACATGGGCGTGGGGAGAGGGGGTGTACCCCCTTGCTCTCATGCTCCAGGGCAGTTTCCTGCCTGCTGGCCTGACACAGCCCTGCCCAACAGGGCTGTCCTCAGGAAAAGTGCTGGCACCACTCACCCTTCTCCTGGTAGCAGAATGCATCCCAGGTCTCACTCAGGTTGCTTCGGGAGCCATAGTCCACAATGCCCACATGGCTGGACCCACAGCTGGGGTTGGGGTAGGCTGTGGGGTATCCAGCTGTGCCATTGTCCAGCCAACCCACCAAGCACAGATGGAATCCCATCTAGAAGGGCAAAATCAATTATAAGGTTAAAAATAGCTCTGTCCCAGGTTTTCTGCCCCAATGAACATTCCCATTGTGCCTCATCCAGCCTACTCCCAACAGCCAGTGTTGGGCACAGTCACAAGTCCCATCCCAGTGTGACTGGCAAGACCCACCAGCCCTCCTGTTTCATGGATGTAGATGGAGCAAATAGGGCCTGGCTGAGGGGATGAGAGTGAGAGGTCACCCACCCACATGTCACCCCTGGGCTGGCCCAGGCCCCAGGAAATGCATGGCCTGTCCCAGCCCCACGAGGGGACAGAGCCACCCCTGCCCTGACCTGCTGTGCTGCTCCCAGTTGCTGGAATGTGGCCAGGGAAGCACCTTCTGCAGCACAGGCTGCCTGAGCCTGCTCATAAGTGAAGTCGTACTTTTTTCGGGGTGACTGCAGGTGAAATACCCCCATGGTCTTATCTGCAAAACACCAAAGCCCAGGAGCATCAGTACAGGACACACTGAGCCACCTCCCTGGGCAGCCGTGTGACTCCCTGTGTGACCGTGGGCAGCACTGCCCAGGAGGGTGGGATGTGGACAAGCACAAGTGAGGGAGAGGCTTCCTCTGAGCTTCTCTCCCTCCCCACGGGAGCCACTGCCACCAGAGTCCATCTCATGTCCCATGGGAGCAGCCAAGGAAGGATGGCTCACCCTCCCATATGGCACGTTGGGAAAAGGGGAATGTGAAAACCACGCCAAGCTACAGAGGTGAGTCCCTGTCCCCTTGGCCATCCACCCTCCAGCTCTCCCGAGGGCAGCTCCAGGCCAAAGCTGAATGATGAGGGAATGTGGAACATCGTCCCTGGCCCTGCAGGGCTGAGCAGACTCACCGTGGAAGTGCAGGTCCGTGCAGACGGCCTCCCGATGGCACTGCCCGTTGTCCTGCAGGCACCGGTCTGTGGGGGGCACCACCTGCTCCAGGCACTGGATCCCGTCACCGACATAGCCCTGCTTGCACTCGCAGCGCCGCTCGTTCTGCAGCACAAGGGAAGGGTGGTAACTGTGAGTGCAAACACACAGATGCCAGCTGGGGATCCTTGCATCACTGTAGAGATGGGGATGAGCCTTCAGAGTGCTTCTGCAGCTTCCTGGGGCTGTGGCAGAGCTGTGAAAAGCCACATGGCCTGTTCCACCCCCACACCCCCTGGCAAATGTAACATCGAGTCCTTGGCATGTGCTGTTTGTCTGAGCTGAGCTTTGAGGTATGTGGCTCCTGACTCTTGCTCCCAATCCCATCTTCTGGCCTGTGATGATCAACTTTGGTTCTTCTGCAAAAACGGCCAGCACTGTCCTTGAAGGACATCCAGGAGCCCCCAAAACAGCCCAGGAATGACACAAGTGACACAGCTTTTGCTCCTTAGGAAGAGGAGTGGGGAAAAATGGCCTCAGCATAACATCCCCAGAACTATCACAGCAGCACAGTCCCTGCCCGGTGCTGACCACCGGCAGGATGAGCACAGCACCGGAGGGCACCGGAGAGGAGGGGCAGGGTACTGCAGCCTGGGGACACTGTCATACGGCTGTCCCAGGGCACCCACCACCCTGGGGCGCACGCTCACTCACCGGGCCGGTGCTGATGCAGAGGGCGTGCTCGCTGCACTCCCCGTTCCTGCCGTCGGCACAGCGGTCGATGGGCTGGCAGATGTAGCCGTCCCCGCTGTAGCCGGGGCTGCAGGCGCAGGACACGTTCACGCCCGTTTGTGAGCACTGTGCGTGCCGGGCACAGCCCCCGTTGTCCTGGCTGCACATGTCGATCACTGCGGGGAGGGAAGTCCTGGGTTAACTGAACCATCTCGGGAGGTGTCCTGGGGGTCAGCCCGGCTGTCCTGCCAGTTGTCACCCCACCAAGGCCATCGGTTCCCCACCTCTTCCCGCCCCTCCAGCCCAGCCTCGGTGGCCGCTCCGTACCTGAGCAGGTCCTCCCGTCCCCTTCGTAGTGCAGGTCGCACTCACAGAGGTTCCCGGCGCGGCAGGCGGCCTGGGCGTGGCACGGGGGAGAGCAGGTGGGTGTCACCACTGAAACCAGAACGCAGCCGGCTCACGGTGACCGCAGGGCTGTGACACGGGCACGGCTGCCACCACCAGCCTCTGCCCCAGGCCACCTGCCCCACGCTCCCACCTCTCTCCTCCCTCCGTTCTCTTCTGCAGGTGCCTTGCCCAAACACAGAGGTTTGGTACTCCATCAAATACACCTCAGATCTTCACCTCAGCCTCAAGCCCTTCTTGGAGCACCTCTGAGCTCAGGGACTTTTTCACGATCCTGTAGAGCTTTTCTCTTCTGCCCCTTCCTCACCACCCCAACCCTTGTGAAATTCAACAGCACTTGGCAGATCTCAGGATGAGCCTCACGACTGAGAGCTACTTTTTGAAGATATTTCTGAACAGCTGCTTGAACTACCCGGCTCCTGGGAAAGCAGCCATGTGGCAGCAGATCCCAGGGAACAGCAGGTGTGTCCCCGGGCACAGCTGAGCATCCCTCACCCAGTCTGGTCTCACAGTGCTCCCCAGTCCAGCCCTCGGCACAGAAGCAGAAGCCGTCGCCGTGCAGGCCAGCATTGCACACTCCGTTCTCAGTACAGCTGCACTCTGTGAGGGATGAGCAAACACAGCATTTATGCCTTGGTAGAAACGCCATGTGGCAGAAATGTGGCATTGTGGGCAGCTGTGAAGGTGGGCACAGGAGCCTGACACATCCCTTCCTGCCAGTCCTGGCGCCTTGTCACACACGCCCTTCACAGAGGATGAGAAGCCTCTGCACCCACAACACCCCATCACTCCTCTGCCTTGGGCATTTCTGGAATGTGTTTCTCACTCTGAAACATTCCTAGAGACCCTGTGAGGCCCAGTTTGGAATGGGAGGATGGAGAACTCTCTTTTCCCTCCCTCTGCTTTTGTCTCACAGGGGCACAGGTCCCCACTGAGCATGTCCTAGGCGGTGCTCTTTCTGTACCGGGTTCATCGCAACTTCTGTATCCTCCAGCTCACAGTGCAGTGAAATACTTTCTCCAAACTGGGGCTCTCAGCTGTGCTCGACAAACGAGGAGGGGTCTGTGACCCTGTGGCTTTATCAGCTGGGCTCAAGGGGGTCAGGCCAGCGCCTGCCCCCTCTCCTGCAGCCCCCCGCGGCACAGCCCCGGCACAGCCCCTCGGAGCCGCCGCCCCGCCCAGCCGCGGTACCTCGGCACTCCGGGCCGTATCTGCCGGGCGCGCAGAGCTCGCAGCCCGTCCCGATGAACTCCTGGCTGCAGTTGCAGATCCCCGAGCCGCTGATTTTGTCGTCGCAGGTCCCACGGTTGTTGCAGGGCGCCTCCAGCCCTCCTGGGCACACTGCAAATGGGGCACCTTAGTGAGGCTCTGGTGACAAAGGGACCCTGTGCTGGAGGGGAGTCACCCATTTCCCCCACACAGATCCCGCACACCAGGTGCCCCTGAGCTGCTGTTCACGGGGTGCTTGGACCACAGACAGCTCAGCAATCTGGGGACTGAGTGCTGGGGACATCCCATGAGAGGAAAACTTAGGAATGGTGGCAAGAGGGACAAATTTGGCACAGCTTCCAGCCTGCTGTGATGTGCTGGGTCTGTGCTGTCCTGCCCTACACTAACACCAGACTCAGCCAAGGACGTGAAAGCTGCCCATGGCACAGAGGGCAGGGGAATGTTTGAGCCTTGACAACACCTAGAGGTGAGTGACACGTCTGACAGCCATCCCCAGCAGCCCAGTGCCCAGGATCTTCACAGAGACGAGATACTCTCCAAGGAAAGGGAACTCCCTGTTGTAATCCCAGGGTATTGCTCCCTGCACCCTCCACAGGCTGGGGCTCCCTGCCCACCCTTCTCCAGGGAAGCACACTCATGGACCAGTGACGGCACCCTCCCGCAGGGGACAGGGCGTGGCTCTTACCCCGACAGTCCCGGCCGTGGTGGTTGGCACAGCACTGCGGGGTCCACTGGCTGGAAAAGCAGGTCCTCCTGCAGCCTCGTCTCAGAGGGCCCCTCGAAGTGAAGTGTCTCCTAAAGGGGCCCCACAGGGACTGCTCCCAGGCCGGCCGCAGGAGGGAGTTGCGGTGGAGCAGGAACGTGTTCCTCAGCAGCTGGTTTCCATAATAGTAGCAACGCTTGATTTCCCCCTGTGAGGAAACAGGCAGAACACAGAGTTCGCCACGCTGGTCACTGACAACTCACCTTGGCTTTTCTTGTGCCACTCATTCAGGTTTTATGACAAGTAACAGAGGCTTCCTAATATGTGCTGGAGCTGGTGACAACAGAGCCCCAGAGGAACCTCAGGGACACGTCAGAAGCCAGCAGTGAGAGTGGGGTACAGCCACTGCCCCCCCACAGCTGCTCACCATGGGATCCCTGAGCCACCCCCAGGCTGAGCTCTTTTGCTATAAAGCATCCAGAGCCACCCCCCCCACCCCCGTGCTGTTGGAGGGACCCCTGTGCCACTGTCACCCACCAAGCAAAGACCCCATATTTTTCAGCCCAGCTCCTGCATGACTTGGCAAGCCATGGACCATGTGACTGAGCCAAGGGCTTGCCACATGCAGGTGGGCCTTCATTTTGCTGATAAAACATGAGGGGCATATGGGTGTTGCCACCAGTCCCCTAAAAGGCCTCCCTGGTGACAAAGCTGTGAGCTTTACCCCTTGAACAGAGCCAGCAGGGCAGGGTGGCTCAAAGCCACAGAGTCCACAGCTCCCTGGAGATGCCTGTGGAGGGGAGAAAGAAACCTCATAACTCAGTCCGTGCTGCTGCCTCTCTTGGCTGCTGAGAGCTTGGCCAAGGAAGAGCAGCAAGTCCTCCAGACATCCCTCTTCCCAGGCACAGGGTTACATGGGTGGCCAGATCCTCATTCACCTCACCACAGGTGCTCACCTGCAGCTCAACCAGGGTGAATTCATCACACCGAGATCCCAGATCCGGAGGCTCCAACAGTCTGTCAATGCCATGGGCAATGCCCCCACTGAACTCCATGTGCCTCTGGGTGATGGTGGCCTCGCCGTTCCCCACCACAATCTCCCCCTAACAGAGGGAGGAAGCAGCTTGTGATGCTGGCACATCCTATATCCTGGCTGTACCACCTAAAAGTTGCTTGGTTTTGGCTGCCATGGCTTCTTAATCACCCCAAGAACTCCAAAATCTCTGTGCTCATGTCCTTGATGACCCTTCCCACTTAACACTTTCCGCAGCCACCTGTCCTAAGGATGGCCTCTGTCCATGCAGCACGTGCTCTCTGAAGGTTGTGGCACCACGGGGTTGGCTTTACAGCCAGGTCATTGTGACATTCACAGGCAGGTACCACACACCTTTGCACTTCCCTGCCAGCTGGCCATGCCTTGTGCCTCTTTACAGCCCAGCTGCAGCCAGGGAATGGGGTGCCCCAGCCTGCAAGCACCCCAGCTCTGTGTTCACTCCCTGCCAGAAGCACCAGTTGCCCCGTGGCCATGCCCAGGGACACTTTCCCCATGGGAATCCAAGCCTGGAATCACCAACACTCACCACGTGGTCTTTGCTGCAGCTGAAGGAGATGATGGAGCCATGCATGGTCCGTATGGTTTCAACCTGGGGCACGTTACCAGCGACAATCTGAGAGGGAAAAAGAAGAATGTGAAGGAGAGACTGGCAAAACTGGCAGTTCATGTGAACACATAGTGAGGACAGGGGTCAGTGCCCAGCCTCGGAGGGGTGTGGTGTGGCAGTCCCTGAAGCTGTGTGGGTGGCACAGCACAGCTGTGCTGGGTTAGTCCCAGATTGCTGCACAGTGAGAGGCCAGTGTGAAAAAGCAGGGCCTGGCTTTGCTCAGCTGGACTCTCCCCTCGTTCATCCCCCTGTACACAAGAGCCTGTTGGTGAGCCCTGCAGCTCCCCAGAAGCTGATGACAGGTTTAAGCTCAGCCACCAGAGGTTCACAATGACTCTGTAGGTGCCTCAAATGCTCAAACAGCTTTGTGTCTTCTCAAGACAACTGATATACTGTGTGTTCTATGGCAGCAAAATATTTGGCAAGGTCCCTCTGACACAGCCATAGCAGCGAGGTAGGGACCCTGAGGCTGGCTGCCCAACATCAGTCTTGTACTCTAAATATTCCTGTTGCCCGTGTCTGAACAGTTGCATTTTCATCTCTCATTAAAAATCTCAGATAAATTGAGATCAATAAAGAATGAAGTACCAAAAGATGGGGTAATGGCTGGTGATGAAGATCCATTCTGATAAGTAATCATCTAATATTAACCTTCCTGACACTTGATTTTTTATGTTTCCACCTTCTCTCTATATTTATATCATATCTAACACACCAGTCTGTACACATGTTCTCTTTTACTACATTATGGGGAAAATAGCATGATTGTCTGTCAAATTGCTGATCAAATTGCTGGCCCTTCGTGTGGCCCTGGCAGCTCTAAGCCCGTGTGCTGTCACATTTACCTTTGTGTCCCTGATCATGTGTGCTTTGAGGTAGGAGGCCAGCACGTCCCGGTGCTCCCGACGGTACAGGAACTTCTGCCGGCTCTCCGGGAGGGCGCTGAAGGCGGCATCCGTGGGCCAGAGCAGCGTGAAGGGTCTGTGCACGGGGTCACCGAGCAGCGGCAGCAGCTCCGCGTCCTGCCCGAGAGCACAGAGGGAGAGGAGCCGGCGCTGGCCGTGCTCGGGCACAGAGCGCCTCCCCCAGAGCAGCGCGGGCAGCGGCTCACCTGCAGCAGCTTGCTGTAAATGCTGTACCCAAAGGCCTCGGCCACCTCCGTGATGTTCTGCTGCAGGTGGAGGAAAGCAAATTACTGACACCAAGGGTTCCCCATGCAGGACCAGCAGTGCAGGGGAGAAACCAGACAGGCAACAGCTACAGTAGCCAAACACAAGTTTATCTCTGTCACCATCACGCTGATGATTTGGCCTGGAAAGGGCTGGCATTCAGCAGCCACCACTTTTCTGATTCATCCTGCTATGGCAGGAGCTGGGATAAATTCCAGCACTCTGTTGTGCTGCACAGAAAATGTGTTATATTCTGTAAAATTCAGGCTCTATAAGTGCCTAATGCTTGCTTAAGGAGTCACAGAGAGGCATTGGCAAACTCATGCTGCAGCCTGCTTTGTGCTGGAAAAGGAGTGTAATGGTTGGCACGGGACAAGATCCTCCTGCCTACATCCAGAACGGTTGTTCCCTAGTGATGGAAAAGGCTCCTTATGTTCCAAATATGCCTATGCCACAAGTGCTGTCACCTTCACAAGCCAAATCTGTGGCCTCAGACAACCCCTAGGCAGTCAGAGACAGGAAGGAAGAGCAGCCCAGGCAGCTTTGGGCTGAGGCAGCACTGCTGGGAGAGAGATCCTGCCCCTGAGCTCACCACAGCCCTGACACCAGGGCATGGCTCCAGCCTTACCTGTGAGAGCTTTGAGGAAATGTTATGGCCCACCAGGTCACTGGGAATGAGGATCTTGTTGATGAAGTGAATGATCCCGTTCACACCCACGATGTCACTGGTGACCACTTTGGCTTCCTCATTGAGAGTGATGCTATTCTGGGAGAGAGGGGACCTGCAGGACCTGCACAGCCACAGCTCCACCCTGGGAGTGTCTGTGGGCCCCAGGCAAGTCACCTGCCACAGCCACAGTGCCTTCACATGGCATCCTTTGGGACAGCAAAGGGAATTACCTCGTTCACTGTGATCTTTATTTTGTGGCCAGATAAAGATGTGAGGGACTCCTGGCCTTCCAAGTCACTGGAGAGCAGCTTCTGGCAGCCCACCATGTGGTAGCGAAGCAGGTCCCGGAGGAGACCTCTGCTCTTCCACTCCTCAAACTACAGACAGAGAACAGGAGTGAGGCTACACCAGGGCACTTTGCCTTCCACACAGAGCCCCCAGCCCCACTGAGGGAGACCTGGATTGCCTGAGCTCCCTCTGACTCATCTCTGCAGGGAAGATGGTCCCCCCAAAACACACTGAAGGCACAAAACCATCTGAGAGCTTTGGGAAATTTCAACCAGCTTGACTAGTTAGTGATGGAGTTAGGATATTCCATTACACTGACACCAAAATGCTGCCATTCTCTTATTCCTAGGAAGGAGTAAGGGGTCTGTCACAGACACATGGGAGCCTTGCTGTTACCAGCCCCATGGGCACCAAAGCCAGCACACACCACAGATCTGGCACAGTGTCCCTGAGGCCCACAAAACATCATCTCCAACAAGCCTCTCCTTACAAGAGGAAATTTGTCCATCCCTGTCCAGGGTGTCACCTCAGTGAGATGCCTCCAAACTTCTGCTTTTACACTGATGGAGGACAGGGATTGCCTTTAACTCTCCATGGTGCACCCCCTTTGCCTTGATTCACGGGGCAGAGCAGTCCCAGAGGGGACATGGCCACAGCTGCAGCTGTCAAACCCCTGGCAAAGCCTGGCATGGGAGGGCACTTACCACGGTGGTGTTTCCTATGAAATCTGTCCGTGGGACGAAGACAGTGAAAGGCCCTGCCCCACTGAGTTCTTTGATGCTTTCTGCCTGTGTTAGAAGAGCATTTGTGGGAAGGGAAGCAGGAAACATTGTTCCAGTTAGCAAAAGCCTTTGCAGAAACCCCTAGGTGGGATTTACTACACAGAGAGAAGGACAAAGCTGTCACCAACCTGTATCATCCTAAAGAACATGGATGCATCTGGAATCCTTCCGAGCTCCTTAAACAGAGGGAATCGGCTGGTGTTAGCAGGATCCCTTCCACTTGCTCCTCACCAACCAGCACAGTGACCTTCTCCTTCCACTCTGGGTCACTCTCCCACCCCAAAGAGACACCACTTCTCCCTGACACGCCAGAGTGATCTTCCCTCCCTCCCTCACCAGCTCTGCAGGCACAGATGACATGGATGTTGCAGTGAGCTCTGCCCTCACCATTCACAAGTGCTGCAGGATGGAGTGGACAGAAGATGAAAGCTGGCTGGTCCTGCAGCACCTGTCTCATGGGTGACTGCCCTGTGCTCATGGAACACTTCAAGTGCTTCACAAAATCTCTGCTTTAATCTCACTGTGCTGCCACTGCCAGTTCTGGGATGCTGTCCAGAGGGCAGACATTCCCTAGCAAGGCAAACGCCGTCTCCTCACCACTCTGGCTTTCAGTAAGAGCAGAGGCACACACAGTCCATCTCTTTTCTCATGGCTCTGCTGTGGGCACAAGCTTTTATTTGCCACTTCCTGTAAAGGTCACCAGCTTGCCCAAGGACAGCCATTGCACTGGCAAGAGAACTGGACACAGACTTCTGCCCTCCAGACTGGGTCCCAAGTCCTGGCTGGCCACAGGGGACACCTGCCCTCATCCCACTGGGCAGAAGTGAGTTGCCTTGGGAAAAAACAAGATCACTCCCATTTGTTTATGACATGAAGCAAGCAGTCCCCTGGAGGTATGGCCAATGTTGCTGATGGCAGTAGAGTGTTCCCTCCCTTTGGAGCAAAGTCACTTTGCTGTGATTCTCTCCCATAGCTGGCACACCAAACACACCTATGATTTATGGAGAGTTTGCTCAAAGCACCTATCTCCTCTCCCACACTACACACGTGCCAATGTGACACCAGGGTCTGCTCACCCTCTGGAGAGGAGGGAGTGTTTTGCTGCAGGGCACACAGAAGGTGCAGCACACGCCTCTCACCTGATGCACTTTGCCACGGCAGGTGAAGCCATCTCCAATGCTGTGCCAGGAGCAGGAGCAGTTCCGAGTGCCAGGGCCTGTGTACTTGCAGAGCCCAAAGGGGCTGCAGCCTCCGTTGTTCTGGCAGGGAAAGCAAAAGGCTGCTTGGAGGGGCTTCTCCAACCACCTGAACTGCTGCTTGCATGTGGGAGCTGCAAACTCCATCCATCCCAGTGAAAGGAAACCATCCCTCCCCCTTGTTTAGTGCCTTAGAATAAACCTCACCCAAATTCTCAAGGGCTTCCCAGCACCAAATCCTGCCACGAAATAAGACTTTCACACCTCACTTTGGAACACACAGTCCATGACAAAGCCCCTGATTCAGAGGGACAGTTTGACATGGCAGCACAGAACACTCTGAGGCTTTTGAGCACATCCCACACAAAATGGACACACAGGAAAAAACCCACATGCCTCCAACGCTATGTCCCTCTTTCCACCCTGAGGGAAAGCTGGGTGACTGACATAATTGCAGGTGACTGCAGGAGGCAATGGAGACCAAACACACATGGAAATCCTTCATGGAAAGGCAAGACTTCAGCTCCAGCCAACCAGGCTGACACTGTTCCTGCTGTTAACTCCTGGGAGAAGAGAACACTTCCAGGCCTTCACCTCTGGAAGCAGCCAAATGCAGACATACCTGTTCACACAAGTTGATGGGGTTGCACTGGTACACACCATCCCCACTGTAACCAGGCAGGCAGTTGCAGGCAACCTGGAGGGAGAACAGAGTGCTGGGCTCAAACCTGGACCCAATAAAGGAAACAGGTAAGGGCTGTCCTGGACAGAAGGCAGGTGGTGTAGCACCCATTGCTGGCTCTGTGAATAACCAGGCTTGTGTCCACAACAAATATAACCTGAGACTGCCTTCAGCCTCTGGCCAGCAAAGCCATCTTGCTCTCATGTAAACAGCAATGTTTTCATGCTCTTCCAAGGAACCTTCTCTACATGGAAATGAGTAAGCACAGAGCAGGGCACTGCAAGGGACAGGACTGTCTCTAGGAGAATTACACAGCTGTGACAACTTCCATAATAAAGTTGTCCTGACATCCACACTCACCTTCTTTGGGCCTGTTTTGATGCACTCTGCATTGGTGTGGCAGCCTCCATTGCCTTCCAGACAGAGATCAATTTCTGCAGCAAAACAATAAGGCCAAGTTATTGCTGAGGGCTGCTCAAGGCAGCTGGGAACAGGTGATCCAGAGAGGTGTTGGGAAAGCAACAGGGAGAACTTTTCCAGCTTGGGGAACAACACTCTCCTGGGAAAGTGTCTTGTGAGAGCAAAGGAATAGGGTGCAACTGCAAGTTTACTCCTGACACATGTGGGTCTCTGAGCTGTGACAAATCCACCCACAGAAAATTCCAATCCTGTCTGGGTGTACTTTAAATAATGTGAGAGGACTGGGCTTCCCCATCTTCACCCAGAGCACTACTGTAGGAGACTGCCCTCACCCTCTGTCTCTGGGCCTCTCCAGGACATGCATAAAAGCAAGAAACCTTGCAGGAATCTTTTTGTTTGAGACCAAAACATTGGTGTTTTAGTCTGAAACTCCCCTTAATATTGATGCTGCTTCTCTGCTTCCCCCAAAACACACCCTGAGCACTCACCCATGCAGAGTGTCCCGTCCCCAGCATAGCCTTCCTTGCAAACACAGGTTCTCTCTCCTGGGGACACTTTGGTGCACACAGCATGCTTGGAGCAGCCACCATGGTCAATAGTGCAGGGATCTATTTCTGTGACCAAAAACAAGAGGAGCAGAATCAGCTCAGAGCACCTAGGAATGATCAACTGTGCCAGAATGGTTATCTTTCTTAACAAAATCACAGTATTTTTTTAAAATCCCTTTTTTTCACAATTAAAATGTTGGTTCTTTAAGGACATGGGGCCTTACCCAGGCCTAAGAGAGGTCAGTCCAAGTAAATAAGCTGAGCTTAAGTAACCTCCAAATTGGAAATCTTTCCCTCACAGCATTTGCTGACTGACCACTAATGGTTAGATGAGAAAAAATATATTTCCCTGAACAATGTACATGTTTGGGTTTGGTTTTTTTTTTTTCCCCCCTTACTTACTTTCCAACAAGGGCAATACTGAAAAGAAATTGGAATGTCTACCAGAGTTTTGACTGTTACAGTTTTATCACTTGTTTTTTCCCAGACTGTTTGCTTTTGACATAAATAAGGTTTGTAACATAGCTCTGATGAAGCATCCTAAAATCTCACCTCATTTTGGCTCTGCTGCTGCACTATTACCTGATTTTGGTGTGGCCAGCAAACAGAAGTATCACAAAGTTCTAGGGAATTGAAACTCCCCCATTCCAAGGATTCATGGCCAAAATTGTTATAACTTTGCCAGCAATACTGTGATATTAGAACGAGAACAATCCATTCATGTGCATCAGGCAGTGAGAACTGCCCTCCTACACTTGCCTGCCTTTTTACCCCTCTCTTGCAGGCTTTAACCACATCAGGAGCATCCTGTGTAAAGCTCTGGACTGGAAAACATCTCTACCAAAGCATGGCAGAGTTCATGGTGGATGGCTGAGAGGAAAAGCATTTGAGTGATCTTTCCTCTGGCAACTTCCTGCCCTTTATTTCACCTTGTCTTGGCTGGACACACCTGTGCAATGGGTCCCATTCCCTGTGTATCCAGCAGAGCAGAAGCAGGTAGCTTGGGAATCTGTGGAACTGTTGAGGCAGCTGAAACAAGACAGGGATAAACAATCACTGAGTTAAACAAACACCTCCTGATTTGCCTGGCTGGTGGGAAGCACTGTACAAATCTGGCGTATGCAGGAGGCCACAGTGACCACAGGAGGCACATTCCAGGTATTCCTTTACAGCTCCAAACACTCCAGTCACTCTGGCCAGGACCTGGTGTCCAGCCCAGGCCTCCCACAGTGCACCCCCACCACAGCCAGGAGCTTCTGCAAGGTACCAGGGGGTGGAACATCCCTGCCTAAAACAGGAGTCTGGATAATGGATGGAGAAGGAAGCACAAGGGAGCCATTCCAGCCCTGTTCCATTCCTTGGCAGGGGCAGAAAGAGCTTGTAAATGGCTGGTTGGTTTGAATAAGGCCAGCCTTGGAGTACCTTGGAATCTCTGCCTTCTCCCATCCACACATGCTGAAGGAACTTAGAAGGGATTTATGCTCAGACAGACAAAATCCTTGGTGAGATTACTACTGCTTGGTGGCTCAGGTCCAAAGAGAGTTCCCAGAGAGGAACTGACAATTATGCATCTTTGATGAGTAGGCACCTTCTGCCAGCCCTCTGCCAAGCCCTAAGCCATAACCAGCTCTGTGTGAAACTCACACAACCACACATGGATGACTCGGCACTTACTTGGCCATTTGGTGGCAAGTGTTATTGCATAAGTCAATCTTGATTCCTGCAAGAGAAAACACAAATATAACTTGGAATTTCAGCTGGTGTCACTTCTGCCATCTAGAGAAAAGGAGCCTGCAAGCCAGGAATGATGCTAACTCTCTTGTCCTGTGTGGCAGCAGGAAAATCTTACGGGATTTATGCTTTGGCACTTTGCAAGGGAGTGAATTTGATGTTCTCTGTCTGAGCTATGGTTCAAATTGATTTTATCTGTGGCCTCTGCACTGTTAGGAACGAAACAAGGACTGAAACCTTGTTAATCCAGAATACAGAGCCATTTTGTTTTGGCCCATTTGAAGCAAAAGATGAACTGCTTTCATGCTTAACATTTACACTAGATACGACAGCTCTGCTTGATTTCCATTTCTAAATTCACAATAAAATCAACCTTTGTGTGCACACCTTTAAAATCCCAAGGTATTTAGAAGCTCAGGTTTCTCCTCACCCAAATGCTAATCAAAATCCAAATAATCCATCTTCAACATGTTTCAACTTTGACACACAATGACAGATTTATTGAAAACTGCAGACCACAGCCTGAGCTCACCTGAGTGACTGAATCTGTGAGCAGAAAAAGCAGCTCAGCAAACACACTGGAGCCACTTGAAAATTCAAATCAAGTCCTGCCACCTTCTTAGAAAAGCAACAGGAGTCATGATCAACCCAACCAATGTGGCTGGAAGCTCCCATTTCTCTCTCAGAGCAAGGGGCTAGTTTTGAGGTGCCTCTAATCTCAGTGGAGGTAGAAGTAGGGATAGGCTTTTCTTGGTTTACCAAAATAACTCAAGGGCTCGTGTACAGTTGGGAAAGTCACAGCAAATGCAACTTGTGTGCAGGAATGAGAAAGCAGAGTCTGAAAAGGTTTTGGGGGAGTGCAGAGCACACGTGACTCTGTGGTCAGAGCAGACAGAGCTGCTCTGGCAGCTTGACAGGATCACTCAGGTTTCTCTGCCACTGTTACACCAGAGGCCCCTTCACACTCACGTACTTTCCTGGCAGGTGGGGCCCGTCCACCCTGGGAAACACTCACAGCTCCCATCCCCTTGCAGTCCATCGTTACAGATGCCATTGTCACAGGCACACTCTGCAGGGGAAACACAAACACCACTGTCAAACCAACCAGGGCTCACCAGCAGTCTTGCTGCCATTTCACTGCCTGCTCTGCTCTGCTCCTATTCCAACACATCAAACTGCCCTCAAGAAAATGGCACAGGAGTATCAGCTCTTGATCCCTCCCTGCCAGGCCAAAAAGCTCAGGAAGAGATCACCTGCCTCTGTTTGCTGTAGTTTGGGTGGCAGTAGGAAGAGCAGCACAGCAGAGCACAGCAGAGCACAGCAGAGCACAGCAGAGCACAGCAGAGCACAGCAGAGCACAGCACATGCTTGGTTTGAGGATGCAAAACGGGGCCACTCCTGTGGCTGGTCACAAGTGCTCACTCCTGCTGTCTCTCAGAGACCTGGCAGCCATTTGCCTGTCTCACAGTCTTGAGACCTTTCTGCTCTCCCCCCACCCCTCCCGAGAGCGGAGCTGTGGCCACTTTTCTGCCCTTGCCAGCAGTTTGGTAGAGGCAGGCTGCTACAGCCGTGGGTGTTACCTGATCTGCAGTTGGCTCCGTATCGCCCCACTTCACACATCTCGCAGGCAGTGCCGTGGAATCCCTCCAGGCACCGGCACTCCCCGCTGCCCTGGATTCCATCCTGGCATTCCCCGTTCCCAGAGCACCACTGGCCCGGCTTCCCCGGGCACATCTCGCACATGTGGCCGTAGTAGCCGGGGCAGCAGACAGACCTCTGCAAAATCAACAAGAACAAGCTGGGGTGAGCCATCCTGTGCAGCACAGACAAGGTGCAGCTTTATTGTGGGAGTTGCCTGATTCCCCTCTCTGTGTGACAGCCATAATTTCTGACAGCACATGGAAGGAACAGGGAGGATGGAGTGAACACCCTGAAATGGGGTGTTCTGTTGCCCAGAGCGTCACCTAAAGGTCTGCTCTGCCCTTGAGAAACACAAGGCCCTTTGGTGAGTAACTGAAATATCCTGTGCCCCTCCAGCCTATCTCCTGCCTGTGTCCTCAGTGTGTCTCTCTGCTGGGCAGAGAGAGGCTCTGCCAGGAGGTGACTTCGTTCCAAAGCCTGTTTTAACTGCTCTCACTTCTTTCTGCATCTACCCATGGAGGGAAGAAAATCATGACAGGACAAAGTTGGGCAGTACAGATGATGAGAAACACCATCTAATGAAGCAATGCAAAAGTGCCAAATGAGGTACAAGTGCTGATCGAAACTCTCTATGTGAGTACAGTAAGTCTCCCTCCCTCTCTCCCTTTTCAATTTCCCATTCCCTCTAAACTTTCCAAGTGACACTGTAACACCTAGAAGATCTCAAATTCATACATGTCCTTCTTTTACCATTTTCTCTTTAAGTGTTTTCTTTCATCAACCCATTTTCATAAAACTGGTAGGGGCCATAACACACACAACATGAGGTGTGAGACCTTCTGCTCCTCCCTTTGGTTCAGCTCCAATGAGTCATCAGTTATTCGGGAAGGCACAGGCACAAGCAGAATACCATCATTCATGCCTCATTTCCTTAGGAAACCAGACTGCAAACATTCAGCTCCTTCTCTTCCTCTGCAGGACAAAACCCAGAGCAACAATACCGAAGCAGCAGATCCCAATCCATCACTGCCCAGACATTTCTGCAGATCTTTTGTTGTTCCAGTGCCCTCCACCTCCAGGATGGAGAGTGATTCCCAGACAGCCCCAGTCTCAGCTATGCACAGGCACAAACACTGCCAGGATTTCAGCACAACCTGCACTTCCATGGCTGTGCTTCTGACACTCATCTTGCTTTTGCAAAAATGAATCAGAGGCAAATGTTTTCCTCACCAGAGAGACTTTAGCACAGGTGAAATGGCAGCCCAGTATTCTTGTCCCCCCAGAGCGCAATTCACAGTGAGCGTGATTCCTGCTTCCAGGGGGTTCCTGAGGATACAATCAACATAGACTCAGATAGGAGATACTACAATATTTAGACAAACAATGTACATTTTGGTGCATGTGGTAGTGTTCTTGCCTTGTATCTGACAGGAATAGCCCTAAAAATCTGAACTATTCAGAGCTAAGACCAATGAGGCATCTACAGATGTGAGCATCTATTTTTACCTGCCAAAGCCATGGTACATGTTAGTCTGAATACTGAGAAAAAAAGAATTGGGAACTTTTGGGCCTAGGGCAAAGCAGCAAGGCCTAAGAAGCCAGATGTAGGTACTAAGCAATTCATAGCCAGCATGGAAATGAAATGCTTAGTTATTTTCCTCTCTGGAAATGTTTGTCACTCACTCACAAACAAGCTGCAGGAACAACCAAGCCATCTGTGTGAACAAATCAATGGTCCGGGCAGGGAAATTGCTACAGGCACCCCCTAAATTGGCTTTCCTTGATGACAATGCCAAAAGAGTCAAAGGTAAAATACAAAAAAAAGACATCTCTTCTTCCCTGTTAAGTGGGAAAACTAAAGGGCTCCTGAAATTCAGGCAAAGCCTGGTGCCAGCTCTGGGTGGAGCTTCATGATTCATGTCCATATTTTTCCTGTGTTACCCTCCCTTGGTTTTGGCTTCTTCTTGCAAACCTTGGCAATGGATGAGCCACAGAGGACTCAAAGGCAGATTTTTTTGGGGATCAAGATGAAAATGTAGAGCAATAAAAGGACCTCAAAGCATTATCTGCAGCCAGTCTGTGAGCTGTCACATGAATCCAAGACTCACCACAAGAACTGATCCAGAAGGACACTTGATCCCCTTCTCACACTTGCCGCACCTTGACTAGGGCACAGAGAACAGGACAAGTCACAGGTGTGCCCTGTACCCACACCACACCAAGACACTAATCTTGAATTGCAAATGCTGGTCTACAAGCTGCTGCCTGGGACAAAGATGTTTTTATCTCTGTGGCTCAAAACACCAAAAGAAGAAATCATATGCTGCACCTTTCCAGTGTGTCAGGGATTTTTGCAGCCCTGGGGCTCCTTCACACAAGGCTACAAATACTTTTTTTCCTGATCTGTAGCAGGCAGACTTACCTCAGTCTGACAATGCAATCTCCAGGTTTAGTGGCTCATTTGCCATGAGCCACAAGGTACATGCAAGCTGGAATTTGGCCATGACTCACAGGCAAACCAGGGAGCATTTTCTAAGGGAGCTTGTGGTCATGGCATGCAAAAATTGGGCTGGATTTTCCTTCCACAGCTGAGTGTCTGGGAGTCCCTGCACTAGCTAACCCCATGGCTGGCACCGTGAGGGAGGCTCAGCAAAGGAACTGAACATGATCTGCACAAGAACTGCATTAGATGCATAGAACCTCCAGGTAGGAGGTGCCAAATCTCCACAATGCCCCATTTCATGAGGCTCATCTGGGGTTACACCACTGTCCTGTCCATGAGGACAGCCAAGGCAGGTTGTCTGTTGTCCATCAGTTTGGCTCAGCAGGTGCAGGAGCCCTGTGAAATGCTGTCAGCTCCTTGGCCATCACCATTACCTTCAGTATGGTGGTGGTATTGGCAGTGCAGCGATTCTTCTGGACCTGGAGCACCTGGGACACCCCGATCAGGATGCCATTCTTGGTCTCAAAGGATTGTCCATCCAAAGGAATGTTATTGACAAACTTCTGCAAAGCAGGAGATAACAGCTGAGACAATAACCTTCAACCCCTTTTGCATGGATTGCTTGGCTGCTCCAAGACAGTCCCAGCAGTAAGTTGTGAGGGTGTGCAGAAGAGAAATGGGAGTATTGAGTCAGCAGCCTTAGGAAGTGACAGGTCAAGGCAGAGCCTCAAATGGCACAACAGTCTGCCTCCCTTACCTGAGTGCTGTTTTGGTAAAACATCAGCCAGTAGGAGAGCCCTAACATGCTGTTCTTATGAACTCCACTTCTCAAGTCTGCAGGCAAGAGCTTCTCTCCCAGTACAATGTGGTACTGCACTGTTTCATTGTCCTAAATCCACAAAACCACAAATGTTTGCAGTCTTTTGACTTCCTAGACTACAATTCAGTCAGAGGTATGGCACAAGAAATGTCCCTAAGCACCTGTAATGGTTAATTAAGCCCACAGAGCCTAGTAACACTCTGTCACAGATGGCTGACCACACTTGATGATTCTGACACTTGATTAAGCCATTAATGTTTTTTGGAACCTTTCAGAAGTCTGAAAACTGCCACAGCCAGCCAGAGAGTGGAACGTGTTGTGCCATCTATCCACATACTAATTTACTCTGCAATTGGGGTTCAAATATTCTTTTCACATACCACTGCAACAGCCCTGGAAATCCTCTCATTTCTCTGCCACATTTCTTCCAGCTTTTAGTATCAGATATTCATCTCCTCTGCATGCTGAAATCCCCTGAGCTTGTTTACTCTTTGGCAGTGTACATGCCCCTGCACCCACCACAACACATATTCAAACTGCAAGCAAGCAGTGATCTTACCAGCTGGGTCACATTGGCAGCACGGCAGTACTCCTCAATGGAATTATTTCCAGGAACAAAAATTGTGTATTGTTCAGAGGACTCAACTTTCCCAATGAGCTGGTACTCCTAAAAAATGTCCAAACAGTAACATTAGCAATTACCCTTGTACTCACTAAAACCCAAACCACATGTGAGATGAATTACAAAGGCAGGAGGAAATGCTTGAAAATGGGATATGCAGCTTCTACTCAGCCACACACATCTGGTTGTTTGCTCCTTGTCCTGGCAGACATAAGAGCAGCTTCCCAGCTGTGAAAAAGCCTTCCCTTTCTTCTGGTTTTCTCTGCCTTGTACTGGCATCAGAGCACCTGCAGTAGACAGGTCATCTTCCACTGTAACACATGCCAGTGATCTAGACATCTAACTGTAATTATATAACTCTTTGGCTGCTCAAAAGCTTGCCTAGAAGATCCCTCATGTAGGACACACATGATCTCCCTTTCTCACCAGGCAGTCCAAATTTAGGTGGGAATTTGCTCAAAGGACTGTTCTGACAGTGACAGCTGTGCTCACCTCCACTGCTTACCTCTAGCAACTCCTTGAATGTGCTGAAGGAGGCCACTGTGCTGAGCTGCTCCTGCAGACCAGGAGGGCTGGGTGGGATTTCTCCTGGGGATGGCAACAAAACCTGTGGAAAAAGGGGGTTCAGAACAAGGCTGAGCAAGGGGCTGAGGGGAATCACACTGGGCTCCTGCCCTGCTTGCAAGAAAGGCAATTAAAAGGCCTCATTCTACACAGTCCTGCAATAGCCTGAGCTCTTCCATCAGCCAAGAGAAGGGGAATTCTCCTCCCACTGGTCCTGGAGACAAATGTTTTAAACACTGAACACTGCTGCACAGGAAACATCTGTCAGGACCTTGTGATAACCTCATATGTTTTGCCTTTATATCCCTTCCTAACCATCCAGACATGTGATCCTCCTTGGCCCTGTCACAGAGGCTGCCACACAAAGCAGCTGCTACAACCGCAGCATTTCCCAGTGCCACATGTACTGACATACCTTACTGAGGACGTGGATGATGCCATTGCTGGCAGGGATGTCACTGACTACAACACTTGCATTCTGGATGGTCAATACCTGCACAAGAACCAGAGGGAGAAGCAAGAGGATTAGGAAGTGCCAAGCAAGTTCAAAGCAAATATATTGTTCATTCAAGGCTGCACGTGGTTAATCTTGGTACAGTTTCTGAAAGATGCCTGCATTTGAGAGCACTGGTGTCCCACCCAGGCTCCCCACGGGATACAGCAGCCCCTCAGCAGTTAAATTTGAGATTGGTACAGGAGCCTTATGTAAGAAACCCTTACTCCACTCATGGTGTTTATCTGCCATCTGGTCTGTGGGTTGAGAGTGGGTAATTCTGGCCCATTGTGCTTTTTGAGGTTTTCAGCAGTGAAGACACCTTCAAGGAAGTGGGCTCTGAGGGGAACAAAGTCAGATAAAGAAAAGATTAGGGAACTGTTGGTAATGACAGGGAGATAAGACCATACCACCCAACATTCACATCTCTCATGGGAAGTAGTTTAGCATGTCTGGACAACAATGGAGAGAATTGTTCTGATGCCATCTGACTGGGAAAATCTCTCTGCAAATACATGAAAAATAAACCTACTTCCTATGGTCTGTGGTCTGTTATGTTTTAAATGGCTACTTCGTTTTTGCCTGGTAGATATTTAAATTTGCTTCTACAGATATTTCCTTATTGCACAAGAAAAAATCCATCTCATGGCTCTGTTACTGTTGTTTGGTCCAGTAAAGTGAAGGCAGGAGGCTCCTTGTACCTGACTAAAAACGGCAGCATGTAAGGGGTCAACCAGAAATCTTTGTCATCATTGCTCATGTTCTTGATAGCCTCCTCTGATGGCACCAGGACAGTGACATTGGCTCCTGCTGGGATGCTGAAGAGAGATTTCTGTTGTCCAAAGCACAAAAATGAACAAATAAGACACGCCACTGCCACATCTAACAGTGTAAAATACAATAAACAGCCACCCCGCTCTCACAGTCACGTGAAAGGGATTTGAAGGAACAATCTCCTGGGCTCTCCTGAGCATGGCAATCAATGAATGCCACAGGTGGTTTAGCCAAAACTGCTGACACCTGACTGCCAAGGGAAAACCTGCTGCTTTAAGCTCTACCTTCTGGATTCAGTTTTCCTTCAAACACATTCAATCATATCCATAAATTCTTTTTGAATCTCCAACATCAGTCCTGGGGGAGGGACCAAGATAACTGCTGGCAAAAGCAATTTTGTATGCAGCAGGTCAGGTGAGCTAAAGCTCACGTTAGGGGCTGTCCATCATAGTGTGTTTCCACAGACTTGATGCAGTCTGTTGGAGGGTCTCTCTCATTCCCACACTAGAGACAAGGAAGCAGCAACGAGAAAAGGCACAAACATACAGTCTAATGTCCCAAAGGATGTTCTTCTGAAAAAAAGCTTTATAATGCTACCCCTTCTTTTTCTTCTGTGCTGTTTTTTGATGACCAGGAGTTACAGATGGTACAACCATGAAAATTAAGTGTAACACAGCCCCAGCTTCCTTTTGTGAGAGAAACAAAGCCCCCAAGACACACTCATGACCCTCATTCTACCACAAACTCCACAGCTTTTCTACATGCCTGCTCTGTAACCATTTCTCCTTTGCTTTGTTTTGGTCTCTCTAAAGGAAAAGATAAATGGAATTGTTTGTCCTCTGACTCAATCATTCACAGACTTCATCTCTACAGAACTTACCCTTGTGGGAGTACTGTGGCTTCTCTTACCTTAACCCAGTCATAGAAGCCTGCAAAGTGGGAATTCCTGGCCAGCTCCTTTCAAATAGAAACAACAGAAGGGTTATCTCTGCTGAGTACAGGGTACAGTGCTGGGGGACTCAGGGTGGGGGAAAGGAGCCCTTTGTAATTTCAAATCTGGCAACGATGGCTTTGACATTCTTTTCACTTCACAACCATTATAGGCACTGTGTATTGTGAGGAGAGATTGGCACTTCTAAAACCAAACTTCAGCCATTAAAAAAGATATTTCCAAATAAACAAACTCTTTTCAACTCATCTGCAATGAGTTCATGTGTATCAGGGACAAAAGATTGAATCCACAATGGCCTTCGATATTTCTAATGACAGAAAATGGGCCTGAAAGCTCTGACCTGAAAAACTTTCTGAATAACAAAGGGAAGATGATTTATTGCACAGGACAGGTGCTCCCTGCACAGGGATGTAGCAGCTTAGAAATTGTGGTTTCACTGGCAGAGATGAGTCCTGGCATCACTTCTGTCCCTGTGGCCTTGGAATACACTTGGGCTTTAGACTGATGCTGGTAGAAGGAGTCAGCTCAGGTAACAGGGAAAAGTAAAGAGAGAGCAGAACCAGTTCTCTCCAGTCTCAAAAAGGCCTCAGACATTTGCTCTTCACTAACTTTCAGAATGTCCCCATAGCACGTCATGCCATCCCCAACATAGCCTTCAGAGCAAACACAGGATCTCTCTCCTCCACCAAGAGGTACACATGTAGCCTGCAAGCAAAGGAAGAAGAAATTAGAGAGCAAACACAGGTTATGTAGTGTTACACCTATCTCATAATTGAATTCTGGCCTTCCAAGGGCTGGGTTAGGGTAGGACCCACAAACACCTTCCACCTGCTGCCTTTATGGTGGCACTGAGTGTTCCCCTGATGCAGCTAAGCCCAGGTGATTGCTTTGGTCATGTGGAACCACAAAAATCAGAGGATCCATCTTTGGTGCACATCAGGGCAGGCCAGCAAGATGACATAACATAAACATTTGCAATTCTCTCAATGCCATGGCTGCTGCAAAACCTGTGAGTGAGCAGGTGAGCCTCCCCTGCCATGTCAGCCTGAGGACAGCTCTGGAACTACTCACCAGGTCATGGCAGCCACCATTGTCCATGAGGCACGGGTTGATGGCATCACAGCTGTGGCCATCACCAGCATAACCCCTCTTGCAGACACACTTGCTCTGCAAGAAAGAGATATTTCAGTTTTACAGACTTACCAGAGCATCCTCATTTACTATCCAAAAAATGTCTAAAGGCAGCAAAACTCATTCTTAATTTATTTTCCCAAGTTTTCTTCCTGGTCCCTCAAGACCTGGAAATGTGGAGTTGTTTCCTTAGCAGAGCATCATCCTCTATCACAGCACACAAGCTGCCTGGCTACTCAAGAACATTGATCCCTTGCATTGCTTGGCTGTGGGGGTCACTTGAAGATGATGGTTTCCTCCTTTATTTCCAGGTTTTTAGGGAATGACACAGACTTTGTGAATGGCAGAAAGAGGAGTTATTTTCAAAGCTTCCTGCTTTCAAGATATCTAGGAGAGAATTTGCACATCTCACCTCACTAAAATCTGCCACAGCTTTTGTACTTTTTTTTTTCAGCACATTGTGCAACGCTCCCCATATTCAGTGGGGAGAAGCAGCACCCTGAGAATTCTCCTCTCATGTGCACCTTCCTCCTACCTCATGCATTGCTCTTGGCCCAGCTCCCTCCACAGACTGTCTGAACAGTTGCACATGCTCTTCAATGCTGTGGTCTGGGGACAGGGGGATGCAGCAACTGGTGCTTTAATCAAACTGTATTACAGATGTAGTCCTGTCCCATTGCTGCACAAGCCCCAGAGTGGAGCAGCAGTCCTGAACACACCAGTGCACCTCACTTGTGAGTGCACTGTGATGCTGCAGCTGCAGCTGGTGTTTCTGGCAGTGGACAAGCAAGCTTGGCTGTTGGCCAGCCCAATTTCTACCTCTGGCAATCCAAGGCCAGCTGAGGGAGTGATAATTTCACCAGCAGGCTGCTTATCTTGGCTCATACCTGTCCAGGCCCGATGTAAATGCAGTCAGCATTGAGGTGGCAGTTCCCTCTGCTCTCCAGCATGCAGTTGTCAATGGGCACACAGGCCTTGCCATCCCCAGTCCAGCCCACGTTGCACTGGCAGCTGGCAGTGCCAGGGCCTGTACTGGTGCACAGGGCCTTCAGGAGAAGGGAGAGAGAAGGAATTACACTCAGCAGAAGGGAGAAAGTGCAGTGAAAATACAGCAACAAATCTCCTTCCTCACACTGTGGAGAATTTCTGACTAACTCTGATTCCAGCTGGGGACAGAGAGTGGAAGCATCTTCTCCAGAAAAGCCATAGAAAACTTCATAATAAAGTGATTCTGGAGAATTTTTGTGTTTTAAGAGAGGTAGACACTTATGTATAAGGTGGCTCACAACCCACAGGACATTCATTATCATTGTGTAAAGCTCTTCCATCACACAATAAGTATTCCCTGAAGAGGAGGACCACATCTCCTGCCTGGATGTCTGGGATGGAATCAATGATAGATGGCAGATCTCTCTCAGGTAAAGACCTACTTTGTACCCAGTACCATCCTATTTTCTTGTATATGGCCTAATGTCTTCTTCTGACTGAAGGGTCTAATTTTTGATGAGATCTGACCCTTTGGCAGTAATTGCCAATATGAAGCACCACAGTCTTTAACCATGGATAAAAATGTAGTGTTGATGGTTACTGGGAATGTGAGTTGGATCTCACAGTTAAGCTACAGAGAAAGTAACACATTAGAAGAGCTTGAGGGGAATATCATTGCAAATCAAAAATTATCTGTACAGCTAATCTGTGTGGCTTATAAAATATCTGGTATGAATCAGCCAAACCATCCTTGGAGTGTCACATTTTGGCACCAACCCAAATGATTGACATCTTTACAATGACTATGCCAAGGCACTTGTTATTGCTCCTCATCTGACAGACAGGAAAAATTAGCACATAAAATCTGTCACAGTCCCAGGAGTCCTGGATCCCTGCCCTGACTGAGAGGAGCTGCCTCTCCACACTTCACAGTCTGACCCCACTTACATTCTGTGAACAACCTCCCCGTTCTGGCTGAGTGCACAGGTCAATGGGCTGGCAAGAAAACCCATCCCCTTCGTATCCATCCATGCAGATGCACCTTAAAAGTATGAACACAAAAGGGACACAGGTAGAGCAGTCCCTCAAGCAAGCAAGATTTATTACCATCAGCTTGGCTCAGTCACTCAGACAATCTTGTGCACCAAGTGCACAGACACACACACACAGAGCCACAGGGGTGGCAGCCCTGTGCCTGTACAATGGCAGTGGGCCCTGGATGTGCCCTGGACTGACCTTGCTGTGTCATTGAGGCTGCAGACAGCATGCTGGTGGCAGTACTGGGACAGCTCACTCAGGCCACAGTTCTTGGATGTCTTGTCACAGAATTTCCCCGTGTAGCCTTCCTTGCAGGACCAGGACTGACACACCCCCCCACTGCCAGGCCTGTTGTCACAGACACCATGGACACAGCCACAATCTGTCAAGGACATGCAGTAAGATCAGTGAGTACAAAAAGTCCAGAATCCACCACAGTTGTAGATTCCCAACTTTCCTTCACAATCTCTTGTGTCACCAAATAATAATTCCATTTCTTTTTGACAGAGGGATGTCTGCTGAGGGACATCCATCACAAATCAAGCCTGGCCAGGGAACAGATCCTGTGACTGCCTGGGTCCATGTTTTCTATAGGCTGTAAGAACAGACTCAAATTTAGGCTATCGAGCTCAAGGTCATTGTCAACTGTCTATTGTTTC
This sequence comes from Trochalopteron elliotii, assembly GCA_024734555.1. Lineage (NCBI taxonomy): Eukaryota > Metazoa > Chordata > Aves > Passeriformes > Leiothrichidae > Trochalopteron > Trochalopteron elliotii. The sequence goes on from JANPWX010000353.1 coordinate 584,159, forward strand.
CTAACAGGACACATCTAAATTAGGCTGATGTTTCCAAAACATCACCACTGTCATATTAAACATGTTTTCTCCACTGTTGTTTGAAGCAACACACGTGATGGCATTTTTGTCACTTCTTTCATGGTACTGGTCTTGCCAGAAGGGAATCCAATATACATGAATTTGCACCATTATCCTTGTTCTAAATTTTCCTTTAGTCTCTCCATCAGAGTTACTAACCTTCATCACAGTTCTCGCCGTGCTTGTTTGGGTTTGCACAGATGTGGCAGGCTGTGCCTTTGAAACCTTCAAAACAGTGGCAGTTGCCATTCCCTTGAATGCCATCACTGCACTGGAAGGAAAACAAGAAAAAAACCAAAGTGATTGAAACTCAGAGAAATGCCAAGGCATTGATATCCATCAAAGGCACTTTGATAGTCGCAGTAACAAACAAGACTTTGAAGAGTGGCGGAAGTAATACAAGACCCCACACAGCCAGAGTTGTGTCCAACAGCCATGACCTAATTCACACTAAATATGTGCCATTCTCCCTGGATCTTCTGCTACCACCTATGTGGGTTTATCCCTGGAGCACAGACTCTGAATTGTACTTATGTCAAACTACACTCTCCAACCACACTGATGCACCTGCTCATTGCAATGCAGAAGGTTCCTCCACACTTACATTTCCCCGGCCATAACATGGACTAGAAAATCCCCCTGGGCATGGCATGCAGTCTGGACCAAAGAACCCTTTGCAGCATCCAGGTTTCTGAAAAAAAAAAAAAAATGCAAAATTGGTAAGGTATGACATAACTTAACAAGAATTTGCTAGAATACTCCTGTGCTCATAATTCTCAAATTCTGCTCCTTGCCTCTGCCATGGAAGGAAACAGAATATTGTATTTAGCATCTGTGTTTCTTAGGAGCTCCTGCACTTAAATTATTTTTCAACAATGACCCTCTTCCTGCTCACAACCAATTCTTCTCAGAACAAACCATTATTTTCTGCTTGTTCTGTGACTTCAACACACAGGATGCATGTTTTTTATGAACTTAAAATTCTTTAATAGCACTGGTCCACTCACTCTTGCTTTATCCTTGCCCAGGACTGTCTTCCCATGGAGGGATGTAGCAGTCCTGGATTGCAGGCCTTGTCATGACTGACCAAAGGGAGAACAATCATGACACAAACAATCAGCAGTATTTAATGGAACACCCACAAATCATTCCACAGAGCTGGCACTGTGAGAGCTCAGGAGCTGCAGACAAACATGAGGTCCATAAATTCACTCACGAACCGTCTGGCAGTGGTTCATAAACAGGATGCAATCACTTCACAGCTTACAGCACTTTCCCTGTGCTCAGCTTCCTTTGGGATAAATGCTAAAGCTGGGACACTCCAGTTAACACTGCACCATCATGGCTTCCTACAGCTTGGCTGGTCACGACAGGGATGCTTTATTTTATTCATTTATTGCACTCAGGTTTAACTGAGCTGCCTTCTAACATTTGCAGTAGGTTGGTACACTGTGTTCTCTTGGACAAAGGAAAAGCAGGTTTATGTGATGATCCTGGGGACAGCTTTTCTTTTGCTCCCATCCAGCCCTCCCAGCTCAGAGTCAGAGCTCTTCTTGGTGAATGAGGAAAAGCAGAGCTGAGCTCCTTTCAGAGGGAATGTGTTCCTCCATCACACTCACCATGATGGTTTGATTGCAGTACCTGGCACACCCCTTCTTCAGGACATTCAGGCCCTGTGGATCATGGATGTAAACACATTCCTTTGGGGAGAGCGTTGGTTCCTGCACAAACAGAACAAGCCATTAGCACTGTCACCTTCCCCTTTGCTCTTTATGCTGCAGAGAGGAACTGTGCCTATCTCTGAGCTGGGGAAGTTCACTGAGGAGCCAAGGTGAACAGCACACAGTTGTGACAGGCCTGGGATGAACCAAAGCACACAGTGGCCTCCTCTTGATCCCAAGAGTCCCCAAGCCTGAGCCAAGGTGCTGCCCTTTAGTTCTAATAATAGTATCTGTGATAAGGGAGAGAGCAAGCACAGGGGGAGGAAGAGAGGGAGAGGAGACAGACAAAGGGGAGATAAGGGTGGCAGGAAGGAGGAAGAGAGAGTAAGAAATGGGGGAGGAAAGAGATAGGAGAGGGGAGGGAGGGTGGGCCATAGAAAGAGTAAGGAGAAGATGAGTGAGGAAGGGAAGGAAAAAGATGAAGGTGAGATCAAGAGAGGAAGACATAGGAGAAAGTGTTGCAAATAACATTGGAACAATGCTCAGTGACCTGTCTTGGAGCTGGGCACAGGTAGAACTGGGTCCCAGGTGATTCTGACTTTGCCAGCCTCAATCAGAGAGGAAAGTGAGCAACGGGTGATTTTGCAGATCTCTACTTCAGACATCCATGCTGAGACAGCATTAGCAAGTTCTCCTGAAAGTCAGACCTCTCAGAGGACACCCAAGAGTTTAAGGGTGGTGAGCACCCCTCTGGCTTTCACAAACAACATCTTGGGTCAGGCCTTCACATTGCAATTTCCTGGAACTTGCTGTTCTGCTAACCTCAGCATGGGGTAACAAACAGCAGCACTCCTCCTTCCTCCACCTTCAGCTAGCTCTGCTCATCTCTGAGTCAATAGGGAGCACAGGCCAGGAGCAAACTCTTTCTCACCCTGTGCAGAGCAGAAAGGTTGTTGTGATTCTCTGGCTGTGATATAAGTGGGGGCAGTACTGGATGGTACTTGTGGAATTAGGTTTGCTTCTGAGACTCTGGAGGAGCTGGCAAGCCCTGCATGAGAACAGGAAAGCTCTGCCTGAGACAGAGCAGAAGTGCTAAATACTGCAAGTCTACAATTTCATTTAGGCCAGAATTTCTCACAGTGCTCCACATTGATTCAGCAAGCAGATTCCAGAATAAGAGAGTTCACAGAGCAGACAGTGGGCAGTAGGCTGGGATCACAAAGCTTGGATACATCCCCTCTAACAAGCCTCTCTACTGGCTGCCTTTCCTGCTCCCTATTTATTTGAAAGTGGCTTGAGTTAGAAAAGTCAGTGTGTCTGTCATTATGCAAAGAAATTACAGAAATAGCTACAAACATTTACCATTTCCTTGCTACCAGGTGGGCAAATGCTGTTGTTGAGGGCCTCACAATCCACACAAGAACCCTGTTAAGAAAAGAAGAGGCAAAAATGTAATCTTCTCAAAGGAACATTTTTCCCATGCCAAGAATGCTACAGAGCTACTGTCCCCAATACATATATCCAAAACCTCACAATATATATCTGAAATATTTAACTGCTTTTAGTTTCCACACTCTGAAATGTGCCAAGTTTATCACTTAAATAACATTTCTCATGTGTCTCGAGGACATGCTTTCACCTGCCTGAAGCTGGGGTCTGTCTGCACTCTCTGAGTTTCTCTGTCATTAGACATCTTGGTAGACTGGAAAGTACTTTGGGCATCCAAGCTGCAAGACTCACTGAATCAGCAAGTTATGTGGACACTCTGGCCCCTTGGGATTCAGTGTGTCTCTTCAAAGTTCTTGCTATTCAGAGCCTCATCTTCTTTCCTCAGTAACCTACCAATGATCAAACTGGGGAGCAAGCACCTCAGATAAAGTGAAACAGAGTTCATGAAACAGTTCATGTGGGAATACTCCACAGCATTCCTGCTACTGAATGCCTGTTTCCTGTCCAGGCTACAGGACACCAGTGCTGACAGAGGTGGGAACAAAGCACTGTCAAATGAGTTAGCAACTCTAGTGGGAAGAAGAACCTATAAAGGAAAAGGCAAATCTACTTTGGAACCAAAGGTAGGATGGGTGCATGGAAAGAACAACAACCTACAGGGAACATTTGCTGATTAGCAGGAAAGCAGTGCCAAGTGCAAGCAAAAGAAGCACTGACAAAGCTGCCAAAGTTCACACCAGGGTTCACACAACACTCAGACAGACTACATTTCCCAAATGCAGTTTACACAGCCTGCTTTTGGCTCTCCAGGTGAGTGTGGGGTGCACAGAAAGTGCCAGCTGTGCTTAAGCATGAGAATGGGAGAAGCTGACTTACCATCACAATCTTATGTTGCTCTTCATTGCATCTGTGAGGCAAAATGGGAACGATTGAAGGAGGGATGAAGATGCCATCCAAAGTATGAATAATACCATTGGAAGCCACAATGTCTCGTATGTTTAAGGGGATCCCTGATTCATCCATCAGAATTCTTCCCTGATGCAGAAACACAATTTTAGCCCATTAGACAGGATCAACCACATAAAGCCAATTTGGGAACAGATGGTTCACAACATCAAGGGCAACCACACAAAAATGGTCAAGCCTCTTAGTGGAGTCACAGATTGGATAAGAAGCAAATTAATTAAACAGTCTCATTTAAGTCTAGTTTTTTAAGCAGAGGAGGAAGCAGAGACTGGCTGAAATCACATTGTCCAGAACTACATACAAACTTTCTCCTGCCACAGAAGAGTGTGCCCCAGAGGGTTTTGATTCACACTTACATCTGCACTGATGTTGATGGTAAGTATCTGGTTAGCCATTGTAACGATGTGTGGCATCATTATCAGTTTCTCTACAGTCACCTGAAATAAAACACAAGGTGGTGGTACCATGAAAAAGCAGCGTCATTTCAGTGCAGCCTATAGAATCCTTCCATGATTCCTGCCACTTGAAAAACTTCTCAAGAGGACTTAACATTTACATTTCATGAAATACCTTAAAAACAAACAACGGGTCAGAGGGTAATCCAGGACTTTGTGTGAACTGTTTGCAGAACCACAAACACAGCAGTGCTGGTGGCAGCTGCCTGGGTTTTCATTCCTGTTTAGGTAACTGTCCAGAACAGCTGAAATCAAGTCTCCCTAACAGTGTGTCTTACTAATACAGCTGCAAGAAGGGTCAGACTAATAATGTTTTTTTTCTAGGACATAGTCAATAAACAATGAAAGTTCAGCCAGAAGCAAAATAGAGAACATATTTTGACTGAAAAAATAAGCTTAAAGGCAGAAAAAAAAAGTAAACTGCAGCTTCTGTACTCAGAAACTTAATGATTTGAGTAGACAGTTCTGAGAACCAGGACAAGTGTGATTTTTGTGTCCTGCAGCAAATTCTACTGGACAATATTTTCACTGTAAAGGCCATCCAACTAGGGAGCACCAACACTCCACAAAACTCAGTTTCTCGATGGAGAGCACAGCTGGTCCTTTTGGCAACTCCTTCAATGGCAAACATTTTGCCTCATCAGATCCTGAGTCTCATCTTTGCTCCTCCAGGGGAAGTCCAAGAAGCAGCAACTGAAGTCATCAACACTGTGACCCCTATGCCAGACAAAAGGTAAGGTAAGGTGTTGGTGTGAAGGAGGTCTGGGGTTAGAGCTGCCTGCCTTACCGCTGCTGAAGTGTAGATGTGATGTTTCACCAGTTCCTGAAGCTTATTTATGCCCTAAGGAAAGAAGAGAACATGAGAATTAGATACCCCTTCAATGCTCAGCAGTAAGAGGAGGCAACTACATTTTCTTCTAATCAGTGATTGACAATGCCAATGCCTATAGCAGTGAATTCACTTGGTGAATAAGTTCCTTCATTTTCTCCTGCCCAAAGCTGGGGTGAGGAATGAAAGTCGAACACCAGATTTAAGCAATCTGGCTGACCATACTTCTCACTGCAAGTTCCCACTTTCAGCACCTGCTTCTCTCCTAGAGCCTTACAGAAACAAAGACATGGTTTAGCCACCCCCAGGAAGAAAACTTTCAGCAGTGAGAAGATCCACTATACAAAGTTATTCCAGCACAGCCCAGTGCAACTCAGCCAGCTCAGGATGTTTTACAGTACTATGGGCTCCCACCTCTGTGAAAAGATAAATGAGCCTTCCATCTCTCAGCTTATCCACAGCATCATTGCTGGGTACAAAGACAGTGAAAGGGCCTGGTCCATCCAGTATTGCAGGCAGGCCACAGTTCTGCAAAAACAACAGAAGATTTCATCATGGCTCTAACATGGGTTACTGAGGGGGGTCCACCAGGAAGTGAGAGGAAATATTAAACAACTCACTAAAGGCAGAGCTGTTGCAAAGCAAGATGTGCAAGAGGCAAACGGATACCAGGGACAGGTGTGTGAGATAACAAAAGTGTAAGTGCCACAAAATCACAGCTGGGACAATGAAGCCACTGGTGGGAATGCAGCAAATACATACAAGGCAGCCCTGGGCTAATGCTCCCTGCATGCTTTAAACACACAGAGACTAAACTGTGGTCAAGAACTAAACATGCTTTGGAGAACAGCTCTCCAGGGACAAGGGGAAGGAGACGTGGGGAGGAAGATGGGAAAGAGGCATGTACCCTTGCTGCTTGTACCAGGTCCCCTAAAGATATGAAAACTCCAATCTTTTCCATTACATTTGCTGAGGTAAAGTAAGAAAAAATAATAAAGGGGGAAAAAAAAGGACACAGAATAAAACATCCAGAAAGAAAGCCAAACCACTGGGATGTATTTAAATGCTATTCAAAATTCCCCCCCAAATCAGCAGCAATACCACAGCTCCCTGGGCAGACACAAACTTGCCTACCTCCAGTATAGTTTCAAATCTGCTGAAGATCTCCATTGAAGCAAGGATCTCACCAATGGTTTTCTGCAAGAAGATACAATGAGGAAAAGCATGGCTGGGGCTGCAGCCAGGTCTGAGAACATGCTTGAATGCCCAGATTGAGGTTTGCATGTAAAGATCTACAGGAGACCATCATCCTCAAACAGATGGGCACAATCTAATGATTATTTGTTCTCATTTAACACACAGACAACTTTTTGATTATAATTTCAAAATCCACTACAGACTAATTAAAGAAAATCTTCATTTGAATATTATGTGAAAAATGTTTTTCAATACTTATCCTGTAACATACATATTCTGTAAGATACAGCTGAAGAAGAGCTCATTTGCTATGATTTTATTCATGAAAGTAGAATCCTCTTCTCATCCAAAGCATCATTGCTAGACTTTCATCTGGCTTATGCAGTACTATTAGCTACTTTCAAAGGTATTTTAATAATACCTAATAGGCCTTATCAGGGTTGAAAACAAAATAAATAGCCTTTTCCCTTTTAAAAAACCCTCACTGATTTGGAAGATTAATGACGGAAATTGCTTTTTATAGAGTGTTTATTCTGCTGTCCAATAAAAGAGAAGAAATATGAATGCTTCTGTACCTGTGGGTTTCTGAGGTTGTCAGTGCTGGTTTTTTTCCTGATGCTGTTGACAATATGTATGATGCCATTGGCTGCTGGGAGATTTGATTGCAAGATGTTGTACAGTTCCCCTGGCAGGTCTTGATACCGGAAAGATTTGATGTATGTCTGAGTAGTAATAATAATAATAGAAGGTTATTTCCTTGTGGTACATCTGTGTTACCATGATACAGCTATAAATTAGTCTTTATGGGTCAGCAAGGGGTAGGCACAGACAGAGTTACTCTCGAAATATAAATGTAAGATGTGGTCTGGGTGTAAGACAAGCAGCCAATCCTACTTGAGTTTTGGTGATGTTTTGATCCCGAGTGCTGTTTTTAAGTCTGAATGCAGAAAAAAAGACCTCACATAGGACACCCTGCTCCAGAATTAAGTTTGTGTGTGAGCAATGTTTGATCACAGCTCTGGATGACAAAAGGATGCCCTGGCCAGCACATAGCCAATTTGGAGGCAATCCTGGAACTACAGCTTTGACTGCAGCTTTTATTGACTCATTGTGCCTACAAGGAATCATCACAACAAAGCCAGAGGAGTCAGGCTCACTGAATTAAATGGCATGTGTCTGGTCCTTCCACTTTGTATGGATCCATGCACTGAAGCCTGGTGTGTGAGGGTGTCCCAGGGTTAACCTACAAACTAAGCATCCAAGTCTTGGTGCTGCAGTCATGATTCAAGTTCGGGGAAGCACAGCTTTCCTGTACTTTTCATTTTACCATGTGCATTTTTAATTGCTCCTCCCTGCCCCAAACTTCAAATCACATCATTCAGGATTCTGAAACAAAGGAAGGGGTGTGCAGACTTCTCAGATCAAAAGGCTCCTGAGTAAACAAACAGGAAAGAATTTTAAAAGAAGCACTGACACACTCAGTTTGGATTCCCCTGCTCCCAATAGTGCTTTGTCCTTTTGATGTATTATGACCTAGACCTCAAGGCCAAGGCTGGATCCTCACAGAGGAAACACAGGGCTCTCCCCCTTGGCCACCTGTGAGCTTGCATGCAGGAAAGGTGCAGGATGGAGAGAGCAGTGGATACCAGGAAATGTGAGTCAATTGGAAAAGGAAAAAAAGAGCCTTCCATATCAGAACACAACAATGAAAACTTCTTTGCTAGGAGGACTAAGGAAAATAAAATAGAAAGAGGGCAAAAGAGAAGCTAGAAGAGGGAATATTCAGCATGTGGCTGTGGCCAACCACACAAACTCCAAGGGAGCATTCAGTCTGAAGGGAGACTTTGTTGCCTCTTCCACATCAGCCACCTGGATATTGTAGCTGCTGATGGTGTAGAGAAAAGGTCTCTTCTCCAGACCACACAGTGCATATAGACAGCATGGAAAGACCATTCACATGTCAGATTCTTGGTTGTCTGAGAGACAGGAGACCTGGTTGCTTGGGGTATCTGGTCTTAAATCACCTTGCTTTAGGCTGCACAAAGGAGCTTCTTGTTTTGATCACAGAAAAAGGTTTTCTGGTGAAGAAAGCCCACCAAGGAGACCATGCTCAAGCTCCAGCCTGTCCTATGTGAAAACAGGCCTTCAGGAGATGCCTTACTTGGCTAGTGAATGCCAGCTGATGTCCTGACAAGGTCCACATGGTCTTGGCTTTTATCATGTCTTCTATCATGTGCAGACCAGGAACAATGTGCATCCTGCACAACTGCTCAGCAGTGGTGTCCTTCGGGGAGAAAAGCCCACATAAGAACCAGAAATGACACATTCTTTCAAAAACTTCATTTACCACAACACCACCTTTCTCCCAGCTAACACACACATAGAAATTCTTAGCATACAAGACTGAGCTTTCCTCTTCTTTTTGATTCACTGGAGTGGCACTCTGGCAAAACCCTTCTGTTTGTGTACACATCCAAGAGGGTGACTGATTAACCTGCAAGTGTCTTTAGAGGAATACCCTGGACAGAAACCTATTGGGCTTGGACAAATTAAAAATTATCCTTGCATGCTCCATATTATAAAATTTGCTGAAGCTCCCCAAGTGCAATCTTTGCCTATGCTGGACAATGTAGGTGGTCTAATCTGCTGAAATGACGTTTAGTTTCTTCCTTTCCTCTCTGGGTTTACCATCATGGGTATTTTTTAGACCAGTCTTCTGTCAATACTGATTTAAGTGGAACTGATCCTTGGGGGAACAGGTAGACTAGGTAACTTGGGGGCCTCTCCTGATATATTTTCTATGGATCCTGAAGTTACTATTTTTGACCATAGGTGAAAATTCCAATACTTTGGTGTAATATTTGGCCCCTCTTGAAAATCACACTCTCAGGTAGTAAAAAGCCACTCAAAGTTTTAGGAATAGTCATGCATAAGAGGTTTGACCTTTGCAAGAAGAATGGCCAGAAAGTCTTATACTTCCTGACATTAAAAACAAAAAACCCAACTCTGTCAGTATTGAAGAAAGAAATAGAGGTTTTTAAAATAGTGTGAGGGATGTAACATCTTCTGTAAGACTGCAGCTTAACCAGACAATGAAAAGTATTCCCAAGAGATGATTCCTATAAATAGTGCATGCCAAAGTTCCTCTCTTGTGTCAATCAGGCTGCAGAGCTCAAGCAGGAAAGAGCCTTAAGACAAAAATTTGCTAAAACCAAGAACACTTACGTTGAATTCCATTCTATCAAGAACAGGAAGAAGGGATGGTACAAAGACTGTGAAGGGCCCATATTTAGTCAGCAATGTTGAGCACCCAGAAGCTGTAAAAAGAGGGTTAGGCAGCGACTGTTTAACCACAGCAATAATTATTCCTCTTGTTAACAGCACAATTCAATCTACACATTATCAGCCTGGTACAAGCAGCAAGTATTTATTTACAAGAAAGCAGAGGGAGTTTGGCTACCCTGTCCCCAGCTTGCTCCATCCCCCAAGCAAAATAAAAAAGCATTTACCAAACATTTTCTTGGCGACGTTTAGCTTCCTAGTAAACCTTCCTCGCAAATTATGCTGATTTATCTCACCCAAGAGATCTTTATAGCAGCTTCTCCCATCTCCAATCTCCCCTTCTTTACACACACAGCTATGAGACAAGGATGAAACATAACAAACCATTATAAATCACTTTGCAACACATTCAACAATTGCCAAGTAGAGCAACATGTCAGTATCTACACTTGAAAGACCATTCTCAGCTCTAAGATCTTAGAACCATAAAATGATTTGGGCTGGAAGGAACCTTAAAGATCACTTAGTTCAAACCCCCCATGCCATGGGCAGTGACACCTTCCACTAGACCAGGTTGCTCAGGGCCCCACCCAACCTGGCCTTGAACTCTTCCAGGGTTGCAGGTAAGGGCTGAGTAACTTCTGCCTAAACTGAGTAACAGGAAAAAAGATGCACATTTATGCCAGGCAAGCCAACTTTTATCTACCCAAAGAGAATGGAGATGCTTTCTCAGATACCAACAACATAAGGACTATCTGCTCTAGAGTTCAGGTACAGATTGCCACAATATAATTATCAACACATTTCTAATTAGATATTTAGTCAGTTGTAGTAATTTCAGCATCTGAAAATCTGCATAAAACCCACAGGCTAAGTGACAATCTATCAAACTTCTACGTGACCCCTTGGCTTCAGTGAGAAGCCAGCCCAAGCACATCAGGTAGCTACAGTTTGTCTGGAACTCACTGAGGAGCCCAGACAGGTTAATGACTTTTCCAGAAAAGCTTATCTACATGTGAAAATCTCCGTCCTGGTTCACACGGATTTGTAGTCAGCGCTCAGAGACTACCAAAGATGTTTTTTCCCGTTTGGGCTTTGTCCAAGTATCAGCTCTGCTCTTTCTGTTTCAGCCATGCAAAGACATGCGACACAGGGGAGGAATTTGACATCACTCCAGCCTCAGAGGGCTGAGTGCCAGCTGCTGGGGAACAGATCTGTAAGGCAGGGACTGCACTGAACACTCTGTCCTGCACTGTACTAGCAGATCTTCAGAAAGGGAAGCCACTGTGTTTCACTCTTGGCCTGGAACACACAAGGAGCAAGTGGATGCTAATAGTTTTAACAGCATTGGAGAAGGAAGGATCAAGGAGATGGGATTGCTCTTTCCATTTTCAGTGGCTCAGAGAAGCTCTACCTTTTCTTGAAAACACATAAAATTCTCAGTGAAACTTTCTCTGGTGTTTGAGAGGCCATTATGCAAAAATGATCCTCTATCCACCATATTTCTCATCTAAGGGGTACAAACTTGAAGGTGTTTTGCTCCAAAGGACTATGTGAGGTCTGGTGTTTCTTCACTCAATTTCCCCCTTCTCTGTCACTCTGCAACTCTGTTTATTGCTTACAGACCTGACTGGGAGAAGAGACAAAGTCTTATTCCTCAGAAGCAAACGTGTGCAACAAGCCACCCATCTCCCTTTTAATGATTGATTATTAACTTCTACCACCCCTAGCTTGGGGAGCTACACCTCCAGCTCACATCACAGAAGACTCTGCCACCCCAGATTTAAAGCATTTTGTGACCCACGTGCAATAATTTACCATGACTGATGTAAAACTCTACTTTCAATATATTTGTTACAAATGGGTTCTTCTCAAAGGGTGACTCTGGCCCCTATTCCTGAGATCACCCTCAGTTTCTTCAAAATTCAGCTCATCCAAACCAAGTTTCCATTCTAGCTGCAGAATAAGCTTCTTTATTTAGAGTTTTCAAACTGGCTTACCTAGGAGTCCCCTGAGAGTTGATCTCACACGTGGCAGTCAAGTCGCAGAGATACTGCCGGCAGTCGCTGGGAAATGCCAAACACTCAGATGAAGGAGTTCTCCTACTCATCCCAGGCTTGCAAACACAAGTTGCCTAAGGGAAGGCAACACACTGATCATAGAGCTGTATTCACCATCTTTTACCCTGTGAGTTATCCTACAAAAGAGCTGTCTGGTTTCCCTTTGCAAAATCTGAGGTGAGGAGAGTAGATTTGACCAACACATCCATCAGTTCACATGAAGAACTCCCCTGGCCCGTTCTTCAGACCTTGGCTGTTATTGCCCTACCTCTCCTGGACGTCTGTAAACACAAAATGTAGAGTTTTCTGGGCAGCCTCCATTGCTGTCAACACAAGGGTTGATGGGCTGGCAAATCTTTCCATCTCCTTGGTATCCTTCTTTGCAGGTACATTCATATGTACGTGATCCAAGAACTTTACATACAGCAAAGGGGGAGCATGGAGAAGGAGCACAAGGATCCTCAGCTGCAATTAAAGAGATTAGAGGTGAGCAGAACCAAACTTCTGTTTCCAAAACAGCACTTAATGCAGCACAGCACACTGCAAGGCATGGAAAGAATGGAGCATAAGGAATTTGTACTATTAAACTTCTAAAATTTCACAGGGAAATGAAATCATTCCAAACAGCAGACGTTTGGGGGTTTTTATTCTGAGGAATTTGGATGACACATTTTCCATGTTACTTCAGTTAGAGAAGTGTGAGTGCCAGAGGATGCTTGGATTGATTCTGAATTTGAGGATACATGAAACTGCAGTTTGGTCAGGAAAATCTGTAAAGAGCCAGTGAAAACAGTTATCCATAGCTAGCTGATCACATGCATCTTATCAATTTTCTTTTAAGGAAACAAATTCAAAAACTTAAATTTGAAATCAGTGAAGAACTCCTTGGACTCCACACCTTATTATTTAAACTGGTTCAGACTCACCAACATCCTGCTGTCACTATTTAGTACATAATTATAAGTGAGTGCTGGATAAAACCTGCAACTCTAATTCACTTCTTGCTTTTATGACCAAGTGAGAGGAGAGCCAAAAGCTTAGCCCTTAATCTCAGGGGTATTCCTGAAAAAAATGGGTTTTAAACCTCTGCAGTTAAGTAGGCATTTTGTTCACTGTAATCAAACTCCTCTGCAGGTACCAGTGCAATAGGATTTTTTCTAAACAGGAGACCATTTAGGGTGACAGAGAAGTTTCTCACCTTGGCAAGTGCTGCCCTGTTTTCTGTAGCCCAGCTTGCAGTCACACACAGCTGTCCCATCCCTCACCACACACTCACTGTTGGCTTCGCACGTGATGCCTTTGCAAAGGGGGAGCTCTGCAGTCACACAGAAAAGGGAGTTTACTTTTGAGCATGTAGGGCACTGGTAGACAATATAATTCACTGTCCTGGTTCACTTAGTCACCCTTGGACATTCACCTTACAGAATAACTGGAAATAAAGGCAAATGTGGTTTCTGAGGACCCCAAACTGGCACAAAAGCCAGAGGATGTGAGCAGTGCAGGCAGATCTAAGTTCCTGGCAGCCTAGGTATTAGGTTCCCCAAGGCTGAGAGAAGGGATCTGGCTGGTGTCCAGAGAAAGAACAGAGGTATACAGAGATGGTATCTTAACACCATCTTAGTAACATCTTAACCCCTTAATAACATCCTCACAAAGTGGGGAGTAGACCCCAGCTCTTCCCTCCATCTCGAGCTGCAACGCTCAAATCATCTTTCCTCCACATTCCCATCTATTGAGTGCCTCCCTGTCCCTTTAGGGACACCCAAGCCCCTATCATGGGTCTGCTCTCCCAGCCCCTCTGCAGCTACCTGTGTGTTTACCTTGGTCACACCTGGGGCCTGTGTAGCCTGCATAGCACGTGCAGCTCCCATTCCCAGCCACGCCGCTGTTGCATTCCCCATGCACACAGTCACACTCTGCAAGGGAAGTCCAGACAAAGCTTCAGCCCTTCAGCAGCCAGGAAATGCACAGGGCTCCAGGAACACACTGGCCAACTGCCATGGGACTTGGCATCCTGATTTCCCACCAATAATCCACTAGCTCCTTTTAAAATTTGGCCGTGCCAGTCAGAGCTTTGAGAGGGTAAATTGTGTGTCCTGGGCTAGAGAAGATGAGGTAAGAGCAGCCCTGAATGCAAGACCTAGACCAGCTTTTCAGGCGTGTGTTGTAACACGTGAGCACAACCACCAAGATCACACCTATCTCACCTGTGTGGACACAAGGAAGCAGGAGCTAGACAAAAAGGGCTCCTGTAACAGCCAGGCTGCACTGCCCATAATTCAATTCCCAAAATGCCATACATGAGAGGTAGCACAGTGTGTAATCATTTTTCTATACAGAGCAGCAAGGAAGAAGCTGGGAGAAAAGTGGAGCTGTTATAGGAGCCTGCAAAACAGTTGGGAAGTGAGTGGTGGGTTGTTTCAGGGATGTAGGTAATGGCCTGGCTAGAAAGAGAGAGGGAAGTGGGATAGACCTGGTAAGGAGGGGGAGAGAGAGAGATTTGCAGTAGGAAAAAGGGACTGTTTGAGTGAGAGACTGAGAATCATTTATTTAATGGGACAGTGCAGAAGGGCATAAAGACAAAATGCCCAGACATCTGCTACTGAGCACTGCCAACTCTCTGCCACTTTTGCCCTCTCCACCACCTTCCTCACTCAACCTCTTCCTACTCCTTCCTTGTTTTCAGTTATTTTTGTGGAGGTTTCACTTGAATGACTTGCTCTTACCTGACTGACAGCCTGGGCCGAAACGATTTTGATCCCGGCAATCCTGGCAGCCATACCCACTGTATTGCTCCTAGAAGGGCCCCAAAATGTGCCAGATATTATTTTTCTATATCATTCTATTGTTTCACACATCGTTATAGTTTAAAGTCTCTCCCCATTTTTGATTTTCTGTGACATCTGAAGCAACATAGTGAAGAAAACAGATCTGTTCAGTGCTCCAGTACTAACCAGCCCCCATGGCAAAGGAGATGCCAGTGTAAGCTTGCACACAGAGGGCATGCAAATGCCAGGAAGCTCTGGTGGGCACTGAGGAAATAATGTTCTAATTAGAGACAGACAGGAATGTTCCAGCTGGCTCCTGATATTTCTCTGAAAAAGAAATCTCGACTTCGTTAGTACCACAGGGATTATTTACATTGATTTTACAGGGTTGAGGGACCTTCAGCATACATTTTAGTTGATACAAGGTGTCTTTGAGTTAAATCCAAAATCAACTTTACTCAAAAAACGAGTCCAAGAGGAAAGATTTGAGCTGTTAATTAAGGATGCTGTAAAAATATACAGTTCATCAGGGGAAGTTTCAGGTCTGACACTGATTCATTACCCTATACATTTTAGAAACACAACTCTATTCAATTCAAATGTGCAGAAATTGTTTGGTTATACTAAGTCTGGAGTGGTAAAGAAAAATGAAAAAAATATCTGCCCTAAATTCTCTTTCTCATCTCTCCTGCTTTTCCTGAGAGAGGGAGCCTCTGCCTACCTGGGTACAGCTCAATAAGAGCCAAGTCTTAGGGCTTCTTGCTGCCACAGACTGACACAATTATTTCAAATGATCAGGGGTTAAATTAATGCAATTCTTTCCTTATTTCACCCTTGAGATTCTTCCCAACTCCACACCATCACCAACAGTGTTTTAGTGCTAGGCAACACCAATGCTGCAGAAAAACCACAGACACTGCTGCTGGGATGAAAAGAGCTGCAAATGGTCTTCCAGGCAGAAGGGCAGCCTCCGCCCACCTGCACCCACAGGCACCACACAAACAACTCCCTCTGACAAAGCACATTACCCTCAGAGGAAATCATGCACTGACCTTGCAGATGCAGGTCCCATTTTGCTGTATACCATCCAAGCATGTCCCATGGCCATTGCAGGGATTTTCAGAGCCACCTGGACACTCTAGCAGGTAAAAGACAGGACAGATAAGATTAAATTGAACAACCAGCACCTTTCCATCTCCTCCTGCCCCAGGTATTCCAGCTGTACAAAACCTCTTCACCAGCAAATTATCCAGCACGCCTAACAGTGGCCCAGAGGTGAAAGGTCTAAGGAAAAGTCCCAACAAGCCATAACTAAATTTCAACAAGGCACAGAAACATTTTTTGAGGTTGGGCCACTGCTGCCAGCACCACTGAGAGGTGAGGGCAGTTCTGGAACTAGGGACAGACAGGAGCCTGCTTTGCAAAGACACAACTTTCAGCTCTCCTTGACTTCATGAAGAGCTGGAAGTGTGCCCGGAAAAACAGGGTCCCCACATATTTACGGTAGGGTACCTCCAAATTCTGAGGACTATTTCTGACAATTCTGAAATCTGTGATTTCTCTGATGAAACTAGTTGCTTATTAAAAGCCAGTATGAGAACTGGCTCAAGCACTCAGTCTCCCATTTTCTGCAGAACTGGAGGGGGTCTTTGTATATTCTGTCAGACATACGTGTGAGAAATGTTTAAGTTAGTAGATCTTGCTTTCAGATTTTTGAGACAAGACAAAACAAATTCTCATTACTTGGCATAAATCCGAGTGTGAGTTTTAGGATGGTTATTTTCACCTTGGGTTGGGATTGCTAAGTATTTTCTGTGGCTGAAGGACTGACTAACTCCAGACTATAGAGCAGCACACGTGGCACACGCGCTGCAGACAACAGGGATATCGGAAAGATCTTCCTCTTCCTTTGGAAACTTTTGTAAAGAGGAACAAAAACATCCCTTTCCAAAAGTTTATTTTTATAGAAGAGACAAAAGGAAGTTCCACCACAGGAGGTTATGTTATGTGTTAAATGTAAGGGGATTCAACTCATCTGGAGCAGAGATTATATGCTGAACAGACAGATATGCTCCCAGAGAGATAATGGAGACCTTGTGAGTGTTCAAGGAATAATGAAAATTAATCACCTCAATATATATTTAATGTCTCCTATTAAAACTGGTTTGACCTGTTCAACAGCTGGAGGTTGTTGTAAAACCCCCCAAACTTACCATAGCACTCTGTACCCCAGAATCCTGGACAGCACTTTCTCTCCTCAATTTCTTTCTTACACATGTGATGGCACCCTGGCAGGGAAAGGGTATTTTCTCCTAACTTGACAGAGTATCTTAAAAAGAATAATCCAAGATTATGATTATACCACAAATCCAGCACAGGCCTGCTGGAGGATTTCTAGGCAATCACACTGCAGCATCCTGAGCTCTGAAGGGAAGGAAGGGCCCTCATCCCCTGTTCCATGCACACACACAGGAGGTTTCACTCCAGTTATGTCTTCTCTAAAGAGTCCCAATGATTTGAGCCTCAAAGATTGGTTAGAAGAAACCTGTCAGAGACTGGGCATGAGACAGGATCTTGCATCAGGATGGAAACCTTGGATCCTGAAGGGTTAAACAGCACAGAAACGAAGTTAGGATTTCCAAGGTGACTCAGCATTCGACTTCGTATCTAAAATAAGTTTGAAAGAACAAAATCTCTTTTCAGGACCCATCCCTTTCTGTCTTTTACTAAGGATTCCAGATCAAAATGCTGTAAATTTGGATTTAATAGCCATATTATTCACAGATTCTCTAATAAATCTTGGACAAATGCCTTAAATCCCTCAAAGAAGCATCTTCTTCTCAACCCATCATCCCTCCCCTCTACACACAGGGTGAGTCCTTGGTGGCAGTGCCTCTTGCTCTGCACGTACATGCTACAAAACTATTCTTGGGTCTGTCCAACAACCACCACAAGAGTAGATAACACACAGAAAAGCTGCATAGACTCACATTATTCTTACACTTCATTTTATTTTTGGCACCACATCCTTCCCAAAAGGAACGTGGAAATTGTCTCAATAGCATTGCTGCTTTGGCTTCCAACTGACTCCTGTGTGTGTGCAAAAACTGCTATAAACTGCAAAACTGCCACCACTATTTTTAAAATATGTTGAGGGAATCAGACAAAGAGCAGACAATGGAGTTGTATATTAACAGTTAACATTCACTGTTGAATACACACACAAACAATAATCTATAGTGTTTCATTTTACAAAAGCCTCCTAGTAAATTCAGTTTTCCTTCATCCTTTTCCTACCAGCCAAGCTCAACAGAGTATGAGCAAGGAACACATGAACAGGCAATTGTCATAAAATGAACTAGGAAGGTTAAAAGTTCAGAGGATTATTGCTGGAAGCTGGGAGGATATACAAGCAGAACTATCATTATATTATTTTCCTAATAAGCCACTAAGGAATTCTGGGTCTGAAACAGGTTTCTATGCTAGACAGACCTCTGTTAAATTGCTACAGCAGGATTAGCAAACTCGGGGTTTTCAGGGCAAGTTAAGAGGTTATTGTCATTTAATTTGCTCTGTGCATATAGAACCTGCCCAGAAAAAGACTGTGGGATTTGCAAGGAGACAAAAGCAACAATAATAGGGGCCATAAACCCACCTGAAAACAAAACTCCGTGCACCTTTACGGCTTTATGTGTGTGTTCTCCTGAAGATACACACTACTCCCTGCACAGAAGGGCTGCACCAAAAGCATAACAGTTAGGAAATAGACCTTACCTGCAGTCCCTCACCCCTGATCTTTGGGTGGTCTTTAACCAGCCTCTTGGACACAACATTTTAGGCACTGCAGCACAAGAAGTACATGCTGTATTCAAGGTGAACATCGTCTTGACATTGCATCGCATGGACTTTAACTTAAAAAGAAAAAACAGAACCAAAATAACCCCAGATTTAATTGTTATCCCAGGCACTTATCTCGCCAATCTTGTAAAATCTTTATCAAGTTGCACCATTCATTAGATATCACTGGGGAGGGCAGTGGCCAGTACACACACTCCCATGGACTGAATCCCCCTGCCGTGGTGCTGCATGCTTGGATCCTCCTGGATTTCAGCTAGAAGCAACAGGGCAGATCACAGCTATCTTATCCTCCCCCTGTGACCCACAGGAAATATTCTAACCATTTCTAAAATAATCACAGCTCTGCACTGCTAATTTCAGCTGATCTTTTACAAACATGTGGTAGTGGTGTGTGAGGACAAGCCCTAAATTAAAAACCCTTGCCAGAAGACATTGAATTAAAAGGCAACACAGCATTTATCTTTTCCATGCCACTGATAAAATCCAGTTCATTGCTCTTCCATGGGTCTGCAGAGCTGTGTTAGTTCAGTTTATTTCCCAGAGCCAGGAGCTGCTCACAGAAATATTTCTCATGGCAATTGTCTGTGAGGATGCACAGGGAGGTGGACGAAAAGGAAAGGTGCTCTGCACCTCTCTGAACACCTTGATGCTTTGACCCCAGGTGAGAAGGACTGCATAAACATTGGCATGAAAATCAGGTAGGACACTTGGATATATCACATGGTTGGTGAATGTCAGCTAAATCCTTCCACCCAACCAGAATTACTTTAGGGGTTTGGTTTTCCTCACAGGGCTTTCCTGCACCCCGGAACAACCTTGCTTCTCCAAGTGAAACACAGATGACAAAGAACAGTCTCAGAGTGAATGATCATCATCACCAGCCAAACTGTCATTAAAACTTGTGACTTTGCTCCAAAAGAGTTTCCTTGAATTTCTAAAGTTCTGGAAACAAGCACCTGCGTGGAAACCTCATTGGTAATTTTGAAAAAAGACAGTATTTGCCACTGCTGATGACAGAGAAAAGTTGGGAGGCATGAGTTGTGTTTGCCCCAGAAGGTCATTGACTGGAAAAAACCCACAGAGCTCATCCCAACTGTGCCTCTACAGGTACTGTATTTTCTAAAAATAAAAACATTAGATCAAATTTTGGGAGGAGGCCTTGATCTGGAATTTTTAAGCAAATCCTGAACAATGCTGATAATGCAGCAGGCCCTCCTGTCCCCAGAACTCCTCATTTTGAATTCCCATCAGCAGTCTCAGCTTTGCTTCCTCTGAACTTAAGCCCAAATACATACGTTTGCCTCAAGGCAAGGGAGGAAGTTCCTATCAGTTATCAAGAGCTCAGGAAGACCCTCCCAGATGACTGGCAGCAGACTCTGTCAGCAAAACCTCCTGAGAGATAACCCTCATGTCCCAAATCCACAGGGACACGTCCCTGGAATATTTCCAGACTCCTTCCCTCTGACTGGAGTTGTTGAGGATTTTCTCATATTTATGGATCCACCTTCTGCAGCCATATATGCAAGAATGCCACCCAGTGAAGGAAATTATTTCTGTGTTTGTAGTTGCCCTTCCCATGGATATTAACTTCTGGTTGTGCCTCTGAGGCTCTCCTACCATACAGCAACCTCCAGTTCCCTGGCAGCAGAATCCCTAAGGAACCTCTTATGTCAAGGACTCTCTTGTATTATAAAGAGCCCAAAACCAATCTGAGATCCACCAAATCACTGAGCACCATCTTTACTGATATTATCCAGTAGAACAGAGATCAGCTTTGCTGTTCCTTACTCTTCCACACAGAGCAGGCAGAGGAGATTTCCCATTTTCCATGGAGCAAAACAGAGAAGACAAACAATATGGATGAATAAACAAGGTGCTGCTTCCAGAGTACTGTGGCCCTAAAGATAAGCAGTACCATTGATGGGGTAGGGAAGAAGTCCATCCAGCCATCTGATTGGATCTTAAATTAGGACTCCACATTAAAGCTGGGCTTTTGAAAGGAGCCAATTGAAGCACATGGGTCTCACAGAACAGCACAGCTCCACCTTTTAGTTCCACCAAATCCCAGTGTTAGCCTTTCCTGAGACAATGCCTTGGAAAAAGGAATGGGAAGATGCCCGAGCAAGAAATACAGGTGTGGACTCCTTCCTGTGCATTAAAATTGTGCTACAAACCTTTACCAGGTATCTGAGCCACCCTATCTTATCAAAAAGACAAATAAACAGTAGAGCACAAAGCACTACATTAAAATTCTCCAGCTTTCTATTTCATTTGTACTTTCAGGCATCAGACACAGTTAGGCCATTAAATGTGTTCTCTGTCATGGAGGTGGAGGAGGACACCATTATTTGTACATTATTTCATTTCCCTTCTCTTTCCTTCATCAATGTGGCTCCATTTCTCAGAGGAAATGAAGAGTGGGAGAGGTGGATGTCTGTCATTCCTCCCTGTTGGCATGTTTAATTACTTGCAGACCTCTAAGACAAGACAGTTTTTGTGGAATCCCCCTGTACCCTACTGGGACACTTGGTAAGTTTTAGGCAAATTTCCAGTAAGACCTTCCCCTTTTTATAAGGATATATGCTTGTGTCAGCAGCAACAGACAGAGGAAAGAGGAAGAAAACAGCTGAGTGGAAAAGTATTAAAAAAAAAATCCCTTCTAGTTTGAGTGACAGAACTGATGAAGCAGTCATTTTCTGGAGAGTTTTGCCTCTTAAGAAAGCAGAAGAGGGAATCAAGGGACATAAATGCATGAGTCTGGATACTCAAATTCTGGAGAGGATGAAAGACAGACAGAAGTTTGAGTCAGAAGTGGCTCCTGGGGCACAGCCTCATGGAAAACAATGATGCACTGCTCCCTTGGGCTCATCTTTGACTGGTGTTTCTAAGTGCAAAGCCACTGGAAAGGAAGCAGCAAGAGGGAATGTCTGTCCCTGTGATGCAGCAGTGCTGCTTGGTGACAGTCACTGTTCTGATCAGGTGATGTTGTGAGCCTGGACTGGGTCACAGTTTGTGTACAAATGAACAGGAAAGGAGGACTGATGCTCTCAAATATCTCCAGAATGAAAATAATTTTTTAAAGCAGAAGACATCCAGCTGTAGCCAACAGAAGTTAAGAGCCAGGATGCCTCTGTCTTCCAGGCTGTGCTGTGCCCCCTCCCTGCACTCAGATGCTTGTGCAAGAGCAACCACTGCTCTCTGCACTCAGCTGAGACACATCAAAGCTTCTGGATGCTGCAGTGTTTCCTTCCCTCCTCCCTGAACAGATGTCCCTCACTTCTCAAGTGCTTGTTTCTCATATTCTGCCTCAAGAGAATAAGCTGGGAAGTATTTCGTAAGGGCTAGTTTCATTCCCTTCATTTTCACTCTTTATCTTTTCCTCCCAAACCATAACACAAATCCTTCTGCACAGTAAAAATCTCAAGGAAGAAAGAAAAACATATTTGGACGTCAGTGTTCGGCTCCAACAATCCTGGGAGCCAGTCCTGGAAATAGCCATTATCTAATGAATCACCAAGTTTCCAGTGCATTTGTCCTTTACAAAACAGAGCTGTAGACACATGCTTGAGTCATTATAGTCATGTACCTCCCCAAATAGTTCCCAATAACCCTTGAGCTGAACAGAGCAGCAGCTCCTGGACACACAAACTCTTCACACTTGTTCAAGGAAGACGCTTTGTAGCGTGAGGATGAACTACCAAGCTCAGAGATCACATAACATGAGATCTACTGTTGCCCTGTGTGTTTCCCAGCATCTCAGCTGCAGAGCACTGGAAACATGGGGATGCTGAGACCACTCTCCTCATTTCCCACCTGCCTCCATTCCTCCTCCAGCACAGCCTGGGATTGGCCTCCTCCCAGCAGAAAAAACTTCCATGGTTGTCACATCTGCGGCACCTTCCCCAGCCCACAACAAGAAGTATAAAAAACCCACACAAACAAAGTCACTGTCATGTCTGAACCATTAAAGCTGATCCCTGAGGTAACATCACTGAAAAACAGGTAGCACAAAATCTCTCTTCTCTCTCAACGGCCCCTGTGAGCCAAGAAAAGCCTCCTGGAATCACAGCAGTTTTATTCTAATCAGATCCAATGGGTTTTCTAACTGCCAGAGAAGGCTTCATTAGATCCTTATTTTTCCTTATCTCCCATTATAACCTCCAAACGTTTCTTCTCTTTCTCCATAAAGAGGGAATTTTTGGGGAAAGAACTCTAAAAGGGAGTTATTCCTGATTTAAATAAACTGCTCCAGAGGTGATTCAAAACATTAACTTCTTTGTAAGTGGGTACTCACTACCTGATAATGCAACTGTTTCATGCCGAGCCAGACTCCTCAGTAATTACAGAGGTCAACAGTGTCTCCAAGGAGAGACCTACATTTCCACTTCCACCAACTGAAGACAAGAGCTATGTCTCTGAACACAATCTGAAACTCATCTGCCTGCAACCCATGTCTCCAGACAGATAAAATCCACCCCTAGAAACACTTCATGTTTGTGCTTAAGTCATTACAAGCCTTCC
The DNA here is from genome assembly GCA_024734555.1 of Trochalopteron elliotii. Lineage (NCBI taxonomy): Eukaryota > Metazoa > Chordata > Aves > Passeriformes > Leiothrichidae > Trochalopteron > Trochalopteron elliotii. Next base: position 607,265 of record JANPWX010000353.1, read on the forward strand.
TAGTATTCATTTATGGCCCTTTCATGCAAGAATCTATACAAAAGCTTCCACCCTAAGGTCTGATACTGAAGCATCTTTCCAGTCCTCTGGCTTTTTCTAAATCAAGTCCTTAAGACTCACAGGTCTGTCCATACCCTGCAAGGCCCTGCTGTGTCATCCAAGACTAGACAACCCTCCACAGGGTGTTTCCCCTTCCCAAGGGAATTTCCAAATGCTCCCCACAATTCCAGGATTAGCAGGCCAGTTCATTCCTCCAGCAGCAGGACACAAGGAAGGGGATGGCACAGACAATATAATGTGAATTAGTGTGAATTCCAGCCCACAGGAACTGGGCTGCCTCACTGTGGAGTCTACAGAACAGATCTACAAAGGTATCACACATTCTCCTAGGTGCTGTTGCTAAACACAAGAACAGAGATGAAGGAATCAAATGAAAATTAACTAAATTGAAATAAAATGGAAAGAATTCAACAATCCTTACTGAGGAGCTTTTGGGAAATACACTTAAATCAAGCTGTTGCAAATGGACAAATTGATGAGACTTCAATTTTTTTTTTTAAATAAAATCCTCCTGGGAAACTTATGGACCTGTCCTGATGAATACAAAGTTCCCATCCCACATACTGAAACTAGCAGAAGATGCTGAGTATTTCCCTCTGATGTTGTTTCTTTCAAGTTCAATTCTATGTTCAAAGAACATAGACACAAATTTAATCTGATTTAAAACTCAAGCAGTTCCCTTCAACTTTATATTTAGTTCTTCAGTTTGGACTACAGAGAAGATACCTTACAGCCCTACAGTTTTTACTGATTTTATTCTGCACCTAACTAAATGTAGATGAAACAATGTGTTGTTTGCTACCATCCAAACACGGAGAACTGCTCAATGAACATTTAAAGAAAGACCCGCAGACTTACCTTCTGACTCTGGCAGTCAGCTGTGGGAGTGAAGCATGCTGCTAAGAAGAAAAACAGCAATCCAGGAGGATGCATTTTCAGGCTTTTACAGGCAGGACCCTTTACACAAAAGGGGTGGCGAGGGAGGCTGCAATTTCTGTAAGATAACACCGCCTACTAAGAATCAGATCCAAGACAAACCAGAGGTTAAAAGTAAACAGGGAGAGAGCATTTTTGCACTGTGCTTTTTGGCTGCAAAGCCTTCAGAAATGGATCTGCTACTTCTAGCATTATTTCTGAATCAACATAACCTTTTTCTTTCCATTCTTTTTTTAAATGCACAAGCAGAACTCCTTAGTAAAAGGTTTACTCAAAACAGGAACATCTACGGATTTCCTCTTACATATCAGTTCAAAACAGAAGGAAGGAAATCCTTAGTTTTCAACTAATTGGAATGAAAAGAGGTTAACTGTATGCTTAACAGAAGGCAAATCCAATGGGCAAACTTAAATACCATAAATTTGTGGAGGGTACGTTAACTTCCTTTTGCCACTGATGTGAACATGTCCATAATACCTCAAACTGAAGTTAGAGCTGAGCACTGCCTATCCCAAAGTATGCAAGAACAAAGCAATGCGAGGGATGGGCTGTGCTTCAGAGCAGGAATAGAGCACGTTGTATCAATCTATCAATTAAGCACTTTGGGCAGACTTTGATTTTTTTTTAAATAGTTGACTTTCTCAGCAAGAAAAGCTAATGCTATGGCAGCAATGGCAAAATTTATAATTTTCCGAGCACTCTGCTGACAGCTTGATGAATCCAAGGAGCACTTTCACAGCACTCAGAACAGGAAAGTTCCAAAACAGGATTAAAAAAAATACACACTAACCTGAGGTACAGTCTGCAATTCATGTTCTCCTTTTGAACATTACAAAGAATTGATTATGGACATATTTTCCATGGCCTTTGTCTCCCTGCACTGCCAAGAGAGCCCACTATCCTGAGCAGTCTAAGGACTGCTTCTGTTAGCAACAAATCTCACCAAGAAATGAGGCAGCTTTGTATTTTCAAGCCATTAATAGTACACGAAGATGCCTAAATGAAACCAGGACAGGGAGCTATTCTTGTGTTTACATAAATAATGGCAGCATTAATACTTTTTTGTCCCTGCATCCCCACAAAGACACACATGCTGTAACATATGCAGTGTAATAAGAACTGCTGTACTTACTGGTGCTGTCAGCCGTGCTTTACTTCTGCCTTCATCCTACAGGGAAAGGCAGCATGATGAACAGCCAGCCCTGCTATATATCCTGCACTAACAGGAAGCAGATAAGGCACACAACCATCCACTGCAACCCATGTGAGCAGTACCAGCCCACAGCTCAACCTGACAGCTCAGCCCACTTGTCCTGCCACAGGACAACTGCAGCCCTGGGACTGTCACTGCCCAACTGGTGCCACTCTGTCACGGCCACAGGGCTCACACTGCTCTGGAAACCATTTGGGACCCTGAAGGTCTTCAAAATTAGGCAGAGGCATCGTGGCTCAAGCCAGCTCTGGTGGGATGGGAAAGTCACAAATGGACAGTGGGGACACTCTTGTAGAGAATGGAAGCTGTAGGGTGTTTTCTTGGCCTGCAGTCATGGCCCTGGGCTGGCCATGGAAACACAAGAATGAGGCTGCTCCTCTGCTCCATGCTGCCCCAGAAGGATGGTGAAGATTGTTGATGGGTTTTTCAAGAGCTGGCTGTATGACACAGGGATTAAGCTGCCAGCATTCACACATAGCTGATAAGTTTTTAAGGTGAAAATAGCTCATGCTGGGGCACTTGAAGATGCATTGGCTTCTAAATGGCTCAGCACTGAAAATGGTACAGGGCAAGAAAAGACAGACAAAGACTAATTCCAGGGCTTTCCACTGCTGCTTATCATCACTGTATCTGACCTACTGCAGGGAAACCAGGAAGGGAGAGAAATACTTGGTGAAATTCTTGTCTGAATTAAATAAATCAGATTCACAGCAACATCAGAAGGTTCACAGCCAGCTCCCTTATCTGACCTCACCTCAATTAAGGACTAGCAATACAACAGCAATAGGCAGGCTAAAAATGCAAACAGTGAGTACAGCAGCAGAGCATAAACTGAAAAATCAAAAGGTCATCTGTCATTAGACACTGCTTTCCTGATCAAGCAGCATAAGCAGTGTGTGTTTGAGTCACTGCCTATGAACTGCTCTGAGAGAATGGAAACTTTGCTGACCACCGCTGCTGGATCCGGAACACCAAAATCTGCAACAACTTTGGATCTTCATGACTCTGGAAATCAGTAAGAAGGTGAAACACCAACCACCTTTAAATTAATAGGTGGCCAAGAGCCATTAGTAATGTTCAGTGCACAGAAGCCAAGGTGCTCTCAGTAACAGTTCAGCTGGCAGTGTCATCAAAGATGGCAACACCAGCAGAGAAACCAGCACAGGAATCATAAATGAGCCAAACAAACCCAAATTACTGCTCCACTCACAGCTTCTGTTCTCTTCTGATAGATGGATTCCTCCTAGGCAGATAAATGTATTTTCTCATAGATGACATCTATAAAAACTTTATGCCTTAGAGGCAAAATGCATTGGATCAATTTTTTTGACTCCACTGTTTTGTCCAATACTTTTCAAAACTGTCAACAAATAGAAACCCCAGCTCCCTCACTCATTTCAATATTAGACCCATACACATTAGCTCATACACACAGGCATCTCTACAAAGTATTTCAAACCCCCAAAATCTTATAAAGCAAGATCCTGAGATCTGCCAGAGAGCCTTCATCAAAAGAGAAAATTTAGGCAAGACTTGTAAAGATCTGATGACAGAACACACAAACGGCCCTGTGCAGGCAGGGTAGGAGGGTTTTGTTCAAGTTCTAGTTAATGCTTGATTGAGATAGGACTGTGAAAATCTAGTTCTAAAACATACAGAAGGAGTTGTCAACTGTCTGCCCATGTATTTATCTGTGAGGTTTCACACATGGACCTTTATCTGTTTTGGAAAGCATGGAGATTGACTTATCTGTCAAGTGTCTCTTGCCCATGTAACAGAAGGTGGCTGGTTTACCAGGAAAAAGTCACAGATGTGGGTCTCAGAAACATCTTCAAATTCTGGCCCTGACTTCTTCGAGATGACTTCTACAAAACACTTAAAATTTACCTTGTGGGGGCTCAGTCTCCCCAGTCATCAGCAGCAGGAATACTCAGGACATCAGCAGCAGAGACACTCAGGACTTTTTGCTCTCAGGGAAAATTCCCTCTCTTTTTATTTTTATGCATCCATGACAAGCTGTGTCCTCTAAAGCAACTTATCTAAGACCTGGCATTTCTATCATGTACACATTAACATTTAAAGTTGAGAAGAAGCTGCTGGCAAAAATTACTCAACCTCTTTGACAGGAAAAGAAATCAAATCCCCACCTGGATAAAGGCAAAGGATGAGGCTATAAACCCTCCCAGACTCCCTGCCTGTGCCACACACTGTGGTTTAAAATGCTGGGTCACCAGCTCTGCTCTGTGAAGTGTGTGCAGCTCTGACTAGATTGGGCAATTTCCTGCTGCTGAAATCTTTAGTTTTGGAAACTACAGAGCCAAAGCAAGTGATCTGCCATCCAGTCCACCTTCTGATACAGCTTTTCTGGGAAATACTCATTTGGTTACATCCACAGAGAGAAAAGGACTCTTATTCTGCACTTCTGGCAAAGCCAGGAAAGGACATTAAGTCCCTTTGCTCTGAATTGTAAGGGTGTAAGAAGGCTGTAAGTCTGGAAAGGATTAAGCAGCCAAGCCAATAGTGCTTGTGTGTAGGAAGGGGGCCTGCTGAACCATACTTACCCAAATTATTCTCAGGGTCCTGGTGAAGATGCAAGGGCACAGTCCTAATTTTCCTTTGCTCTTGGCAGGTTAGAAGAAACAGGAATTTTAAGGCTTGCTCATAAAAGCAAAAGGACCTGCAAGAATTGCACAGAGGAGTCTGTTTATCCTTCTCTTTCTCCCACAGACACAGCAGTCCAATTCCAAGCAGACAGGTAGGGCTGCCTGGGCACAATGTTGTCACACAATTCAGAAAGAAACTGTTGTGGTTGCTCACGTCCTGTTACTCCAAAACCTCTATGGCAGCAGTACCAACATCAGTAAATAAATGCTTTAAGTCTGGCCTGTCACTTTCCCTTAGTCTTAGAGACTCAGAGTTCTTTACATGTTCTGCTGCAGTGAAAACCAGCAACATTTTCCCGTCTCTTGGTTTTAGTTTTGTACCTTTCCCATTTATTTAGCAGCACTCTGGGATTGTACTGGAAAGTCAGACTCTAAATTCCCCACAGATATCCAGTAGGAATTGGAATTCTGGGTAAAACTCTTTGTTTCTCAGTACCTGCTGACAGGAGCACGATGGCAGAGGTGGTGAGCTCTCCCATGAAGTGCTGCTGATTCTTCAGGTCCTGCTGTCTGTAAGGGATTGAAAGGGGCTAACATGTGCTTGGCTCAAGTTGTAGCCAACAGTTTGCCAAGGATAGGACTGAATGTCTGCCTGAGAACAGATGGAGATGGGAGTCAGAATCCTGCTAGCTCTGCCTTTTCAGCAATTTCAGAGATGCTAGGAGCTGCTGTCATCCCCTCCCAGAGACCCTGAAGACTGAAGACCAAGGGTTTGGTGCCCACCTTATCACCTCTGGCTACTGCTCTTCATGCACCTATTCAGGTAGATTTTTTTTTAGTGCCTTTTTTTAGTGCTTTCTGGGTCTAATGAATTTCACATCCTCCCTTTTTCCACATCAATTTTTAGCTTTCCAAGTTTCTAAATGGCCTTAATTATCAGGTGGACATCAAGAAACAGAAGCTTGTAGTCTGCTCTGAGCCACAACTTCCCACTTTTCCTCATGTTGCTGCTTTTCTGCCTAAGATTTGGTATGTTTGAAGATTAGTACTGCAGAAATAAACTTTCTGATCAGAATACAAGTAAGATGCAGCAGCACTTCGTGTTAAATCTATTAAAAAAACCCACCCCATTATCAAGGCTGATAAGAACAAGAAGGCAAACCATAGGGGATGATGGAAATACATGACTGTGCAGTGCATCCACAGCCAGGCAGATCAGAGCTCTGTAAAGCAGCACAGGAATGGACACAGCATAGACAGGATGCAGGTCACACTGTCACTTCTTGCAGAGAAAACAGTGCAACCCAGGTCAGCACCTCATTTACTTTCCTTCCTGATGAGGTTCATTTACAATTTTTAAATTGTAATACAAGGGAAGTTTTACAACCTTTGGGCAGATCCTTGGCAGACGACACTGAACAAAAATAATTCTCTGGGTCTTCCTAGGGTAGCAAAAATCTACATCAACTGCAAAGCCAGAACACAAGTTTGAGAGTTCAGGAGATACTTCCCTGACAAAGGCTCCCCCACCTGCCTCTGTGTGTTTCTGGTCATAACTTCAGCTATGCAGATATTGTCTTAATGTTGAACAAGGGTTGGAAGCTGGTGAGAATTTGAGGACAAAGGGTTACTAAAGAGAACTATGCCTGCAGGGCTTTGTAGTGCTCTTGCAAAAAGAGAGGAAGAAATCAAGACTGTTCTATGTGACCTCAGCTCAGTGACTTCATTCTGCAGAGCTTTCTGTAGAAACTAAATGTGCAGAGTTCTGGGAAATCTTTATGAACTGAAGCAATCAGTTTAGTTTCAAGATGAATGATTGTACATTTTCAAGAAAACCTCACTTAAATCCCTGTATTTAAGAACAAAAGACTACATTAAAATCAGGCAATAAAGACAACAGGTTGGCACTGAAGAATGACAGTTTATAAAAATTTTCAGCCTCATACTGCACTTAAATTAACAGAAATGCACAGCCACAAAGTACTGACTCCAGCAGGTTCTAACATAGAGCATCTCTCCTCTGGAGACTGGCTGGGAGAGTTTGAGCTGTTCAGGCTGAGAAGAAAAGCAGGCACAGGGAGACCTCTCTCCAGCCATATCAGCATTTAAAGGGTTTTTTTAATGAGGGGCTTTCTACCTCGGCAGACAGTGATACAACCATGGGGAATGTTTTTTAATTAAAAAGAAGAGATTTAAATTAGATGTTAGGAAGAAATTATTTATTCAGAGGCCCTGGTACAGGTGGGCCAGGGATACTGTGGGTGCCCCATCCCTGGAAGTGTCCAAGGCCAGCCTGGATGGAGCCCTTGGAAAACTGATCAAGTGCATCTCTGCCCATGGAAGGGGGATTGGAATGAGATTATCTTGAAAGTCCATTGCAACACAAATCATTCTGTGGTTCTATGAAAGCAGCAAGGAATCAGATATCTGGTAGCAGGAGAGAAGGGGATTTCTTGTTTGGGGTTTGGTTGGGCTCTCATTTCTAATTTTTTTCCAGGTAAAAATGGAAAAAGAGGTGAAGTATCAGGGGAAAAGCTTTATCTAGCCCATGCTCTACTTAGCAGAGAATAAAAGATGATTTACTGAAAAAATGCCCTGTAAATAAACAATTCTGATGGCACCACAGGTAAGATAGTTAATGGGAGAATCAAAACATAGTGCAGTATGTACTGTACATTTCATTAATCTTAAAATGTGATCAATGCTTACCAAGATAACAAGGAGGAATTACAGCTGTATCCTGGATTAATAATCTGATCCAAAGGGACAGACTTTATGTTTTAAACAACTGTGAACTTAAAAAGAATTTCAAGTTTAACAAACGCAAGAGATGTGTTTTTTATGCAATAAAATATGAAAAAGAGGCCTTACCTGCTCAAAGTAGATAACAAACAGGGCCTTATCCCTGCTTACTCTAATATAAGATTCTCTGACACCCACTACTGTATTAAAATACCTTCCAACAGTTGGGTCTTACAGAAGATGCATAAAACAGAACTCATGTCTGTCTCAAGCACAGGGCTCTCCCCAGAGCAGGCTTATAAATAAGATGGAAGCAGGGCTGACTTATCCAGGAGCAGTGACAAGTAAAACCCCCATATGAGAGACAGATCTGTCCATTTTGGCTCAAATCCCAGGCAGTTCCAGAGGACTCCTTACAGATACCATTTATATTCATTTACAAATTCACTTGTAAATTATCTGGTCATCTGCTAAGTTCTCAAATGCTTTTGAAAATTAGACTGTTTAAGTCGCCACAGGTTCCTCAAGTGTTACCTTGGACAATTATTAATAAGTGATTAACAGAACTACTTCAGAAAGAACTAGTGAAGCCCTAAGATTTATTTTAATTACTTTATCCCTAGGACACTCAATTTAGAAATTAGCTTTTTCTACCCAATTATAATGAAGCTGAAATGAACATAAGCAACCTTGAGATTTCAGAGAATAGAAGAGCTCCAAAGTACAGGAAAATGTAGTTTTCTGCAGTACCTACCTTAACTGTTCAGTTTGGTCTAAACTTAAGGAGTTAGGCTTCCTCTGCCAAACTGGGAGCAGAGTTTATGCTCCATATATCCAGTTATGCTCCTCATCTCTGCTTGCTTAGGGAACTCCACTGCATCCTGCAATACAATTTGACTTTGGCTGCCTCTGTCTTTGTCATCCTTGCACTGACTGCAACACTCCTGGCTTCTGAAATCCAAAAAGCACAGCCAAGCTCTGCAACAGCATGGAAAAATACTCTGTGAAACCACCAAACTCCTAACACCACTGTGGACTCATCATTCTTGGAGAAAACTCATAACTTGTTTGGACCAGGCCCTGGGCAATCTGTTTGAAGATTGTCTTGTTTAAAGCTTGATTGTTGGATCCCCAGAGGTCTCTTCCAACCCAGATTTCTCTCTGTGTTTAAGGGGCATCAGTTTTAAGCAGCATCAGCTGCGACAAATATCTAAACTGTTCTTCCCTTCTTAATCCCATTGGATACAGAACATTCTTTTTTAAAGTCTCAATATCTGTCTTCATAATAGTGAGTAGAGATTTTACTGTCATGGGGGAGGCTAAAAACTTGTTGGGCATAGTGACCATCAAGTTAAACACGACATCTTAGAAAAAAAATCTCTAATATCTAATAGATAAGCAAAAGTACTTGAAATAAATCCTCAAGTTGTGTTTAGAAGCTGCAGATCCTCAGTTTCCATGACTCAGCTGTATTTCTGGGCTAACAATCTTGTTACAGTAGAATGAACTATTTTCTCCTTTCATCTTGCTGCACATTTTATACTTTACAATGCACTCTAGGAACAGAATGTGTGCTGCTGAACTGCCATATGGTATCCTGGAAACACAAGATATAAACTTGAATAAAGACAAGGCCAAAAGAAAACTGTCAAATTACACTTTATTTGTATTGACAAGATAGGCAAAAGAAAGACTTTGTGTTCAGAGATACAAATTCATTATTTGCTGACAAAATGCTGATATACCCACATTGGGTATTTGCACTTTCAAGACAATACTGAGAGGATCTTTACCGAGTAATTCTTTTATCCTTGGATAAGGAAAATTAATGCCTGTGAAAATAGTCTCATATGAAAATTTGTTACCTGCTTGTAGCTCAAATTTTACTGTTAAGTTCATGATTGGCAGCAAATAATTACACTTGGCCTCAAAGAAAAACTTATGTAAAACTGTAAGATCATTAAATAATAAGCATTAGCAGCATACCCAAAATACTTCTTGTACAAAGAACATTGCACTTGAACATACACAAGCATTTACCCTTATTTACACATTAGAATTTGTATAGAACAGCAAGACTGATATATACAGAAAAATAGTGGAAACCTTAACAGCCCCAGACGACAGAATATTTAGTGTTGACTCCTTCAATTTTCCATACAGTTTCCCAGGATGTCTCATGGTTTTTTTTTTCTCACTATATACTATTGCATAAAAAATAGACTGTACAAGAAGGTCAGTCCCCAGTTAACACTTCAGAATATTTCTATGTACTATTACATGTTCACTGCACCAAGGAGCAAGAGAGTCCAGGTCAGCTCCTCATGAAAACAAAGAGAACTTGACAGGTGCTATCTACTTAAACACTGTGCTTTACCTTGTAATACACACTGAAATCACTTGGCTGTGCAGTAACTACCCAGTGAGCTCCAAAGGCAACTCCCTACCACACAGGATCTCCCACTGTCTTGCAAGCAATGAAATTAATTTCTCCCTGCTTTCTGCACTTGGGATAAAAATGTACCACTGGATCTCTCTGCTCCTGCTGCCCTCTTGTTTGGAATTTCCCTTTGGGACACTATCAGTTTCTCCAAAGTGATCCAGTGTTAAATTCTGCATCAGGTCCTGATTCTGAACATCATCAAACACAAATGTAAGGGCCTGTGGATATGTCTGATACCCCATGAGGACTCTGTCTAAATCCCGGATTCGTCTTCCATCTGCAAGCTGATACTTGTCTCTCTTGGGTGGCTCCTTAGCAAATTCAGGTAGTGGGTAACTGATATAGTCTTCATCAAAGAGGAACAAATCAGAGCTGGTCAGTATCAGTGTTTTAGGTTGAAGTGAACTAGTGTTCTGAGCAGATCCTTCAAAGTGATTTACTTGAAATGCCAACACATACAGAAGGATGTTGAGGGATGGAAGATTGGTCAAACCATCCATCTTCTCTGCCACTAGAAAAGCAAGGTCCCCAATTTCCTCTTCATTTGGATAAATAAATTTTACTCTGCTAGAGTGAATCAGTTCATAATTCTCCATTTTTCCTGCAAGAAACATACATTATTATATCTCTATTTAGTGCTACACAATACTTTCTTAGTGTACTAGGATAAACAACAACCCTTGACAGCTGGCTGCAACTGGAAGAATTGAAGTTTTGTATCTATTGATACATGCTTTTGCTTATAAACAATATTGTACTAATTTTATTCAGGATGTATGTCTCTCCTGGAGTCCTTCTTGCATCACCAACACACTTTTCTGCAAATATCTAACCATGTAAGTCCAGGGTGAATGCAAGAAGCCATCACTAACTTCACTTGTGCAAGACCCTTACGTACATTTAACAATTCTGCTCACGTAAGGCACATCTAAGATAATTAAAGTCAGGGAGTTCAGTTAAAGTATCAAATAGGAAATGACTGATGCATAAATGTCTCTCAAAAGAGTTTTTAATCAGTACAGTTTAGGTGAAGCCTTAAGTATGATGCCTAAATATGTCATGACATGTAGAAAAGACCACTCACCTGTGGTTTTACTCCCAAATTCAGAGTAGAAGTCCTTATCTACTGGTTCAGGTGAAGGAGTGCGTGCAAGCAGTGACAGGACTGCCATAAGCTGCTGTATGAAGGTGTGAGTGTTGTAACTGTCTCTTGTCAGGCAGGTGACAATGTGATCTGCAGAATGTCCTGAGGAGAACAGAGAACATAATTCACTCACTGATCTGGACGTGGCATTACCATTTCTTCAACCAACATGCAACTGTCATCAGAAAAGATTCTTTTAAGGATTATTTCTCTCAAAAACATGCATCATTATTCAGAAAGCTTTCAAATTCTTGAAAGCAGCAATGAAATCCTTACAAATACCTCAAAACCTACATAATTTCTCTTCATTTAAAATACAATGTATACTTATTATTCAAATATGCTCTAGGGATTTAACAAAAAGAAGCAACAGAAAGCCTCCCTTCCATCTCACTAATAAAGACAGGGATCCATCTAAAAAAGACTAGAACAAAATAGAAGAGGAAAAACTTAAAGCACAAGATGTACTCACCAGTAATTCGGAAGTATTGGTCGAACAGGCCAACATTTACTGACTGCAGGTCATTAAGTTTCAGCACAAAGCAGCAAGAGAGGTGGAAAGAACTGTTTTCACAGTCTGAGTTTTCTTTGTTCCAAAAATCTGTTGAAGGATATATGATAAAAAGGTCAAAAGAAAAAGACTGTTGTGTCCATAAGCATAATTTTTATATTACAATCTAACACTTATCTCACACTTGAAGAAAGAAATTAAGAAAAAACTGGGCATAGTGGCTAAAAATGTCACAAGCAAAATTCAAGCAAATTTTATTAGCAGCATTTTTTTAAACATTTGTCACACACCAGATTTAAATCAGCACATGCATTAATAGCACACTTTAACCAAATGGCCACCATGAGGTTCACTACCCTTCACTTTCCATTTTCATTATGAAAGGGACTATGAAATAACACCAGAAAAGCATGGATCCAATGGCAGCTTTAAGGGTCTGTCTGAGAAGCAGATATGACTCAAGACCCTGTTTTTTGAACATAAAAGCTTTATGCAAATACTGGCTCCATCAACTAGGAGCTCTAATTAAGAATATTGATCAAAATTGGTACTTAGACTGAAGACAAACACACAGAGAGTGATTAAGTTGGTAATGTGATTAAAGGATCAAAGTAACTATTTTACCTGACTGGTGCTCATCTGCATGAACGAAAGAATCATCCAACAGAAAATAAATAGCTTTTGTTGAGAGAAGCACACAAGCCATCACTTCCACGTTGGGAGTCTTGTAAAACAGAACTGGAGACCACATGAGGTGCCTCAACTCTTCATTTTCCACCTAAGATGTAAATTTTATTTCATAAACACATAAACTTTGATGTTTGAGATAGTTTCATCACCTTAGAGGCAATTTTAGACCCCCAGAGAAACAACTTCAAAATCTTAAGCATGTGAACATGCTCTGGTCAAAAAAAGGTAGTTCACTTCAAAGCTGCTAAATGAGGCCACAATGGCAGCCACTGAAAACATCTTGTGTTGATACAAGAAAATTATTTTTCTGTTATAAGCAAACTATTCCTCGTTTTCTGACCAAAATTAGAAAAAAAAGAAAACCATCTCATTTAGAAGTAAGACTTTTTAGAATCTTTCTTCTTAGAGCACTGCAGTCAAAACTTTAACCACCAGCTGAGCAGTGGCCTCCCAAACCTCAAGTCTGCTGAGCCTTCAGGTGCTCCTGAGGGTTGGATTCAAAGACCCTGGTGGAGAGAGGACAGGAGCACAGCCTGCCACTGCAGCTGCTGTTCCAACTCAGCATCTTCCCAGCTTCTAACTTGATGGGCTTACTGTGAACCCTTAAATGAGTCACCCACTTTTCTTATCAGTTTCTCCTGATATGAAAAGAGAAGCACAGCTTGTAACTGCTTACTTAAAACATTTGGAAGAGAGGTAAAGGAATAAGAAAAATTTATCTACTTCTCAAGCTTTTCAATTGACATTTGTACTCAGATCACAGTGATTTATCACTCAAAAAGCCCCATCATAAATTTGGGTAACATTTATACTTTTTGATTTGATGTTCCCCAGACAGACTTTAATGTTTTTCAGAAATCAGGTTTATCTGTTCATGTTTCTGGAGTACCTGCAGCTAGGCACATTTCTTGTAGTCATGTACAGTACTACAAAAATGAGTCAGAACACTTATTTATTGATTTAGCTAAGAACCATCCCAGAATTATTTCGTTCCTGTTATTTTCTTTCCTTTTGCCACTTTAAAGAAAAAAGAGGAACATTCTTGGAGAAATCACATCTTCAAGACATACACTAGTGTACTCTTCTGTCCAGCACCACAGATCCTGAAGGCAAAATATGCATTGCAGGATGCCAATTGCTGTAGCAGGGAACCCAAAATGGAGTAACACACAAACTCTTGATCAAAATGCTTCCAGGTTTCCCAGAGCCTAATTCTTGTGGGTAGATTTGACCAGGAGAGTTTTTATAGATACTGTGTAGTACAGAAAGGTCACCAAGCATCTTTTTGTACACTTGGTATAGACACGATACCTCTGCAATGTTGCTATGGAAAAATTCAACCAGGGCTCTTCCTTTCAGCCCAGCTACATACTGCAGAGACACAGAAACATGAAGGTGAACAGGAATCTGGTTGTCTTCTGTTATCTTCTGCATAAGAAACTCAGATGGGTATAAGGATGACAGTGTCAGATGAGGCTTGCACAAGCTAGAAAAGATCCAGGACACAAATTATCAAAATGTAAAGATCTACACAGCTTTTCCCCTGCAAGAATATTTGTATGTCATTCAAAAATTAAAACAAAGTAACTTCCATTGTTAACAGTTTAAATAATTTATATCTTGAGCACAGCTGTCAATCTGCCATGACCTCAGCCTGCAGGCACATGAAACAGGAAGTTTCCTTTCCATCAGAAATTATATTTTACGTTGCAGCAACAAAACAGGAAAAAAAAGGTAGACTGCTACAGTCCAGGATAACCATTCACATTTACTCCAGACTAACACAATGCAGAAGTACTTCATCAATACTACAGTCCAAATCCAACCACAATGACAGCAGCAAACACAGGGGTCAGGCCACATCAAGCACTGTGCACGAGACCTTTCACAGGAATCCTTACCTGGCTGCCTGACCGTGTCTGTTTGCCTCCACTACATGATTTCTTACAGCATCCGATTTGCTTGAAGCTTTGAAAATAATAATAGTCTTAACATCCTGCAGGAGTGTCCTTAAAAGGCTGTAGATTCTTAGGAAGTGGAATTTCTCATGAGGTAGAACAAACACTGCTGTAACAAATCTGTATCCAACAAGCAACTCCAGCACGTGTCCATCCAAAAATGAACCCTTCTGCTGGGTGGCACCATGAGTTGGATGCAGCACGAGTGATGCTAATGGAATTCTATTCAGCTTAAATACACTTCCCAACTCTTCTGTGCCTACCCATTTATCTGGCAGTAAACTGAAATCCACCTTTACTATGTACAAATGCTGGGGTGTTAGAAATATCCAACACGGATGGACCACACAGGGACTCTGGTCAGAGGATTTATATACTGAAGAATAAAGTGCAGAACACAAAACATTCTTTGACCGTTCCTTGTTATTGCCAACTGACTCTGGTTGATGCACAACTTTCTGCACATTGGTTTTGTTCCCATAAACAAGATATGTTGGGAAACAACCTTTTATTTCAACATCTTCTGCTGAAATGCAATTCAATTCCATAAGCTGATAGAGAAATTCTTGGAGGTTTGCTTTTCTACAGTACCACGTGGAGCTTGGTAACGTTGATGTGTAGTGCTGAGAGCAACATGTTTGTAAACAGGAATAAAAGTCTTGCAGATTCTGGGAGTCTGAAACAATAAACAAGCAGTGGTCATTGTTTTTCAGCTTCAGAGTTAAACAGATTTCTGGCAGGAGAAAGCCAAATTCAATCAGATCAGTGTAGGGAAAACACAGTGTTAATTTCAAGGCAGAAGGGATGTGCTGGCAATTTCCTCTCAATTCCTGATGAGGAATCTCAAACACAGCTAGCATCTCATCAGTCAAAACCAAACAGGAAGCAAACTGTCTGAGTCCTTTATGAATGTGAACTGAAAAGCTCCAGAGAATTTTGACTATGTCAACACTCTCCACTGCTACGCTGTTGGATGACTGAGTATCCGAAGTAGTGCTGAACTCAAAAGTCTGATCTCCTTCATGAAGTCCCATTTCAAAATACCCATCTTCTTTGTCTGTGGGATTACCCACAGGGCTTCCTTTATTCTCTGTGAGGGAGGGGGCAGATTTCTGCACAGCCTGCACTATCAAGGCAGAAAGGTGCTGGATAAAGTCTTGGTTGGTGGCAGTGTAGGACATACAATTAAAAGGCAAGATGATGGTGTTACCGGGGTCAGGCACTGCACAGTGTTCTTCCTCCAAACTCTCCAAACTTCAAAAGAGAGAAGAAGCCACAGTAAGTACAAACTTGAGTTTAAAAACAGTTATGGCTACCTACAATTCATGGTGCTGCTTCTCAGAACTTTAATATTTGCTCTTGTTAGTACAGTTAAATCAGTGCAATTTTGTAGAACATCTTTGTACTGCACAGCCATTGACTTTAAAGGCCGGTAGTGTGTAATTCTATAATTAAAAATTAGACCAAGAAAGTAAAACCTGAAACGTTTAACTCCTCTTTCCTTTCCCATCCCCAGTAAGCACAATCTCATGAGCTAAAGGACTAGACAACACAGCTATTGCTGGTTTTGAAACCACCACCTGCATTCCAGGGTTCAAAGGTTAAAAACACTACACACCAGATTTTGATTCAGAAAACCAGAGGCAGAATACAATGGAAGAGACTGTTTTGCCTTAAAGGCTGGGTTTAAGAAAACAGTATCCACTGTTACTAGCCAAAAGCTAACAAAGATTCAAACCACAATTTATTTATGTAGCTTACCACGCATGATGACCACCACCATACTCTTTGCATGAAGCCAGTAAAGAGGCAGGTGCCTATGGAGAAGAAAGTAACATCAGTAAGCTGTAAACTACCTGAGACTTCAGCACACATGAGAAGCAAAGTTAATGCTGGCTCATGCCTTTTAAAGCTGGCCAAGTCCAGCTGTACTCACAGGCAGCTTAACAGCCATCCTTTGAGGACCCACAAATACTGTTTGCTTTAGGCTGGGCATTCAACTAAGGCAGAAGAAGAATGAACTCTGCTGCTGACATGAGAACAGATCCAACCTGTGAGCCAGGCATTTCAGCACTCTACAAACTTACTGAATTACTGTAACATGAAGCAAAATGGTAAAGGATCCTGACAAAGACCAACTACACTGGTAGCAAAGGAAGAGACACCCCCAAGTCTTGCTGTCTTATTCCTGAAGCCATGCATATGAAGTGTGCTTCCAATAGCACAAATGAAACCACAAACCAGAAGTTATCAGATAGGAGGAGATTGGAGAAGACAAATTAAGGCCATTGATTATTGATAGGTAGAAGGTTCTTCCACTCTACCAGCAAGAGGATTGCCTTTCAAAAACTGATGCTGCAATATGACAAGACATAATTCTTACACTCAGCACCTAAATGGCTGTTAAATGATGTTATACTGGTACTGGGTAAGCATCTCAAAGCCATAGTGGCAACAGTTCTCTGCAGCTCTGGTAAACCTGGATTCTGCATTTAATTTATAACCTGAACCAAACCCCCTTGAATCAAATTTGGGGCTGCCTCCTTTCCCATTAAAATAGCTGTGACAACCAAAAAAACCCTTTGCTATGGATAACTATGAAAATCTAAGTTTAACATCAGAAAAGTTGCAAAAGTTTTTAAAATACTATAATAAAAACAGAAGTGTGGCAATTACCTGAATTTTATATCTGGAGTCTGGTATTTCCAAGCATCTCTGGGGAACTGTATGGTCTGTAGGAGTCGAACCACTGGATTGCAAAAAACTGCTGGCTAGGACTGTTTCTTCACAAATTATTTCTAGAAAAAATACAAGCAGCTCTTTAAATCACTCATGTAAAACAAAAATAAATCTCTAATCGTATCTGCCAATTAAGTGGAATTAAAACTGTATAATCAAGACTTCATCATAAATCATTACAGCTAAAGGATATCTTCACACAATAGCCAGGACAAAAAAGCAAACAGAATTTTAGTTTAATTAAAGTAGTAACTGAAAGTTGCATTAAAGACTGCTACAGCTTCTTCCTCAAATTAACAATCAATTTGAATCTCAAATTCTGGTGTAAGAAATCTTCACATGATTCAGTTTTAACAGAACTAGACAGCTGCTAGGCTGGCAGAGCATTCTTCATGAACTTTGTAGCATACTCCCAAATTTCTGCAAGCTTCAAGTGAATAATATTTGTAATATCTGCGTACAAACTTCAACCAGACTGAGAAGCTCTGGTCTCTCAAATGCCATTTAAGATATTATCTCACCTTATTTGGAACCTTTTTCAAGGGTTCAAAGCTGAATCATCAGTAAGAACTTATCATGAGTGAATACAAGGCAAAATTCTCACGGACATTTGACTTCTTGCCAGTTTGATATTCACAGCATCGAACTGACACGACAGAGCAAATCAATTTTCAGTATTGCCACTGAGCCAGCCAGATCAAGTATTTAAATATGCAAATAATCAACAAAATTACAGTGTGGATATGTTTGTGGCTTGAGCATAAAATCTCCTGTATGTATCTTTCTGGATTGAAGGAAAAGTTCAGCAGATTGCACCAAGACATCTCATGGTCAGAGGAAACACAAGGGGTATTTATTACTTGAACAAAATACTGTGTTAGCAAGAAGGAAACTCAAATTGACAGGAAAACCAGAAGATGACAGCATTATTTTTGATTTTCTGTTTCCTATATAAATATTTAATCTTTTTCCATAAGCCATTTCCCAATGACATTTAGTATGAATAATATGTCACGGAAACAGATGGTGTCTAGAAAATGCAGAGAAAACAATTCATAGAAATAGCACATCAGGAAATTAATTCCATTATTCACAACTTAAGGTCTAACACTGAAACCAATTGCTTAGCATATTTCCATTTTTTAAAAATAGATTTCTCAAAACTGGTATTTTGAAAACAACTCTTAATAGTTAGATATGTAGCAAATAAGCAACTTTTATTGTTGAAGCTGAGAAAGAGCTTGCACAGTAGTCCTCATTTTCCCATTATTTATAAAAGTCTTCCCCAAAATTCTACTGAAGGAATCTTAGGGAAAAGGACTACAGTAAATAAACCTTGAATCTTATACCACTCTATAGAATTCCTAAGTCCTCTAGAAAGATCTATACTTTCTTCCAAGATTCTTGTGCTCTTAAACACTTACTGTAGTAGAAAAAATGTACTGATAACTAATTTAAACAGTCCTAGGGGCTGCTGACATGCATTTCTACAGCAAGTCCTGCATAAAACAGCAGGTTGTTATATAGTTACAGGACTGAGACAGTTTGTCAAATGCTTAATATTTTAAAGCAAGCATTGACTTGATTTTGGAAAAACTGGCATTTTTTCTGCAGATGAAAAGTGATCTAGAAGAGCTACAAAGGCAAAGTACATAAATAGCAACTAAATCTGTATCAGGGTGTCAGCCCCTTAATCAAATGCTGCCAGAATAGTTTCATTTTTCTGGAGTGAACTAAGAAACCTCTGCTGAGTCTGCAGAAGTCACAGCAATGGATTTTTCCTAAAGATCAAGCTCCTCAGGGATATTTCTCTCCCTTATCCACCAATCCACTGATTAATGGTAAGAGGAAGCTGTGCCACTCCAAGAAATTGAGAAGATAATCCCTGATCTTTGAAATGGATACAAAGTCTTTTCTCACTATGCATTTTCTACTGCACTTTTCAATCAGACAAAAGAAAGTATTTTTAACTCTTTTTCTCAGTCACAAGTGAATATTCACATAAGTCAGTCCTTTGAGCTAAAGAGGAAAGTTAAGTCATTCTTCCAAGTTCCTAATGCAACAGGCACATTCATTTGAACCATACAGTAAAAAAATCTTGAGGTGAGGTCAGCAGGTACTGTAGAGCACAAGAGATGTGCTGAAATCACCAACTCAGCCAGAACACTAATCCCACAGGTGTCTTTTACTCATCTCCTGTCCCCATCTTCCCCGTGGTGTGACAGAAATGCAGCTCTTGCAAAAAGCACTAATGGAACATATGCTTCTTGAGCTCACATTTTGCAGACCAAGAATGGTAGAGAAGCAATTTTAAAATATGTCTCTGTATGCCACACTTTTCCATTAAGGCATGACTCTAAACCTGGAAATAGCATCTAGTCCTCTGCAGGATGATGCAGTAAAAAGTCCTGTACCCAAAATCTCACTCCAGGTATGGGAACTACAGGTCAGTTTTGCTGAGTCACATTCCATGCAACTTTCACTTTCAAAGCCAATTCTACCAGGTCTTTGCTTGTCTTTAAAGCCCTAAATCCATGCACATAATATTCATGTATATCAATGCAGCTTCGAAAAGCAGAACCAAGAGGCTCAGCCCAGCAGCACGATACATACATGATTACCTTGGCTGGAGCTGACAGGACGAGGCAGAGAGGGAGAGGAAGGACGAACAGTAAGAGAAGAACAGTTTGATTTGGAGCTGGCAGCAGTGAGCCTGGAGTCCTCACTGATCTAATAAAGAAAGTATGCAGCAATTAAAGAAAAACCCTAAATACACAGGACACATGAGATCCCGAACTGAAATAAGTCTACACAAGCTTTTTCAATTTGAGTAAAAGGAAAGTTAGTGCCAGCTTTTTTCCTTTTTTTTTTCTTTTGGTGGAGGGGTGGTCACCTACTCTAAGTCTCAATTTTCACACTAGGTGGAATTCCACTAAGAATTCTTTTAGAGAAGTCATTCTGACCACTGACTAATCACCGTATTGACAAAATTGGTGGTTTCACAAGCCAAAAGAATGAAAACAGGATTTCTACATTGTAGGGACAGAACCTCTTCTGTCCCTAAGTTGATTTCCAAAGCAAGACTAACCAACTACACAGCACATAGCCAGGTATGAGGGAAGGCAAGGTGAATTCAGATTTCTGGTTCTGATTCTTCCATTGCCGAATACCCACAGGAAGAAAGTTTGGGGAAGTAATTTCAGTACTCTGCAATGTAAGAGGTAAAATCACAGCTCTGCAATACTTGTATAACATACAAAATATGGCTGTTAAGGTCAACTGTGAATTCACTGTGTACACCATTAAGTCATTTTATCTTTTCCTCCCACTTCCTCTCTCCCAAGCCAGCCCGAACAGGAAGGTCAGGTAACTACCAAAACTGCATTGAAAACTAAACACGAAAAAGAGGCAACATTAAATGTTCATACCACATTAAAATACAAAGCATAAAAATTTTAATTCTAAGGAAAATTTAGTGCATTCTGCTTACATCTAACTTGTAGAAGTAATTTTGTAAGCTTTTGTATGCTGCACATTCTACTTCTCTCACAGCACCAGACTCACCTTTTTATCAGAGTTGCTGAGTTTGTATTTCACCTCCTTTGCTTTTTGAATAGCTTTTAGCACTTCCACTGTGTCTAGTTCCTTTTCAGTGGTAACAATGTTATCCAAACAAACCTAAAAAAAAAAGAGTTAAAACATCTGAAAGTATTGAAAATGAGACATTCTGCAATTTTTATTAATGGAATAATCAAAATTACCATAGCTCAATGCAAACCATGTGCATCCTTGTAACCATTACACAGAAACAATTACCACACTAGACCTTAAGCTAACATCAATTTAATGCAAACTCAGCAAGGTTTGGCAAGTTTAACACCTTTCCAGCACAGTGCTTCAATATTAACAGACTGTTACCCAATGAGGGCAAGGGAAAATGTCATTTAGATCCAGCACAGCTGGGTAACATTGATAAGGTTTCATTTTCCAAACGCCTTCTAGAGTACACACTAAAAACTCATCAGGTGTTTAGAACATTTGCAGCACTGTCCTCAGCAGGCTGAAAAGAGGATGAGAAGAGCAGCTCTGGGGCTCACCTCTGAGGCTCTGTCTCCAAACTGAGCAAGGACTTTGGTCCTGTAGTCAGGGATGATGCTCAGGGGGTTGCTGGATAACGTCACCTTCTCCAAGCACGGGAGGCTGCCAATATTCTTTACTTCATCAATCTGAAAGCATTTGAATAAAAGCATGAATACAGACTGGCAAAATGAGAATAAGCACACAGACTGAGCATTTCTTGCATAGATTTCATACATACAACAACCAGGAAAAACCACTACAAGCAACTTTTATTTATTTGCAGTTTGATCCACTAAAAGAAACGGCTTGTGATCTAACATACATTTTGACACCAACTGACACAACAGTTACCTGTTCTATTTTGTTGTTGCTCAGATCCAAGTTCACTAATGAGTACAGTTTGTTAAGACCACACAGCCTTTCCAGCTGATTTCCTGCTAAATTCAGAGTTTTGATGTTTCCCAGTTTTGTGTGAACACCTTCTAGTGATGTAAGTTTGTTGTAGGATAAGTCCAGGTGAACAAGGTTGTACAGATGCTACAACAGCACAGAAAATTCATGTCATAAACCAACTAAAACTGAACAAAGATGCTATACTATGGCTGGCTCATTTTATTGTGCAACAGTGTTTTTCATGCTGGACACTACACAGCATGAAAGATGTGACATGAAACTGTTCATTGCAAAGGTTAAAGCTTGTAGAAATGTAATTTCCTCCACTGCATTTTTACCAACCCACACATACAGCTGGCAGAGGATGAATTTAGTTAAGAACTAAATGTTGTATGTCAATATTGGCAAAGAAATTAAAATATCCAGGAGCAGCTAAGAAATACACCATTAAAGGAGTACTTGGTGTTACAAAGAAGAAGCTATTTGGGCTAAACTATTCTCCATGAAGATGAGCAACAAAATTCTGAAGCATGAAAATCTGTGTTCTAAGGTCTCAGGCAATTGGGCAAAAAAATCACCTTCAAATGTATCACTCACCTGTAAATTTTCTACCAGAGACACCCCATTGTGACTTAAATCCAGGAACTCAATCTTTGGAATTAATTTCTAGAAGGGAAAAAAAAAATACATGTGTTAAATGGTTTTAAGTCAGGCCACACTTCTTTCAGTATCTGATGACCAACAAAAGCAATGGAAAGGTGTCATCCAATGCAGTCTCTCTCCCCAGCTTTTGGCATTAGGAAAACATTTTGTGTGACTTGGTGCAAAAAAGAGCTGACTCCTGCTCTTAAGAAAACCAGGTTACTCTGAGGGGCACTGTTAAGTTTTAATCTGAAACCTGGCTTCTTACTGAAGACAAGTGATTTATCCTAGTTTGTCCCTACTAACAATAGATCAAACTCACTAATGCTGCTTTGGTCTTACCAAACAGATAAACCAGGGGATGTATGCTACACACAAACCTGGATAAAGACAGCAGTACCAAAACCCAGAGCAAGTCAATTACTGATCACACCAGTGAACTGCAAGGTCACACAAACTTGTAAAAAATGCATTTTAACTCAGAAATCCTTTTATTTTTGGAGGTCTCAAACCTTGAACATGATGCTGAATTCTGACATAAGTGTTTTGCATCTGCTTTATTTTGGTTGTAATCTCAGCATTGATTTGCCTTATAGTTACGACCTGGACACAGACCTGAAGTATCTTAAATCTACATCACAAAATATCATGAACAAGGTAATTATGCTCCAAGTCTATGATGTCTGGTTGAGCTCCATGATTTCCTGCTTCACAAGAGTAGCTCAAGTAAAAAGCTATGTTCATATTTTACCATGTTCTTGTGATGATTTTTTTTTCTTAATATCTGATTTACAAAACAAAATTCTAAAGTACTGGCAAAATACTCCCAATTTTGTTTTCATGCTCTTCATATTGTTTTGATGTCAAGAAAGCTGCCAGCAAGTCACAGGTTTTTAAATATGCAGGATGCTTCAGCCTTGATAACAACTCCAAAGTTGAGCCATGAGGTTTTTCTTAAAAAAAAAAAAAATCTAATTTGCCCCTATGGCCAAGGCAAACAGTAAAAGCATGTTTCAACAAGTGAGAATTCATGGAAATGTTGCCTACAGAACACAAAATGACAAAACTATTCTCCTTTAGCAAAAGAAATAAAGTTCTTATAGAGCAAATCCAAGCATTAACTTGGGTAGATAACCAACAAAGCGCAACTGAAAATTCTCCAGAAAAAGCAGTAGAGCAAATCCAAAATCCTTGCTGTGTATAATGTGCCACAGATAAGTCATACTTTTTCCCACAAATTAAAAATATTTCTTACCACTGAATCATCAATTTCAGAGATGCTATTGTGACTCATATCCAGAGTTGTTAAAGTTCTCCAGGTTGGGATAATTGCTGTCACTGGACAACTTGAATTGTCCAGTGCATCCTCTGGCTCCCACTGATCAAACTCAGAGGCCTCAGGCACCAGGATTTCCTGTTTAAGAGAAGGACACCAATATTTGGCTTACATCTTCAGGGAAAGCTAATGGTTTTGGAAACTATCCCAACAACCTCATGTAAGTAAGCATCAAAAATGTTCCTGTAAAGGAACACATCCAAATACTTCCTTCACTGAAACTTATGATTCTGTAAGGTTAGAAAACCCTTAAGAGTTCCATGGTTTTAAAAACAGAACCTGCAACAGGCAGTACAGAAAACTCCATGGACTCCAAATGGATATTTATTTCCCCATTATCCATGCTTGTTTTGCATGTGCTTTGAACACTCATCAGAAGTAGGAGCTTGCTCTTACCTTCATTGATGTTGCTGAAAATCGAACACTCAGTGTGGCCAGAGCATGTTTTGATGAAGTCAACCCTTTGATAAGCTTTCCCCCACAATGACTGATCTGTTTAAAAAAAAATCACATCACAAAGTCAGAAATGTTAGATCAGACAAATGAGTCACAAAAGAGGCAGCTAAAAGCTTCAACAGCAGATTCTACAGCAATCTGCAAAGTAGTTACAGCACTCCCTTAAAGTCTCCTGACATTATGAGGTCAGAAATACTGACACTTGGCAAAGCTAAAGCAAGAAATTAGAGACAACTACAGAAAAGTAAAATTCAAACATATATTTAAATAAAGCTTCTCTACTGACTTTCCACCTGCCCCACATATTCAAGGTGAAACTACCCAGTGATTTAACAGGTCACAGCATTTTACTGTTACCAAGAAGAGAGGTATCTTAAGCTTTGGCTCTACCTGCAGACACATAATTTGGGTATCAGATGATCAGTTGTCCTTTTCATCATAAGAAAACAGCAATGCCTAGAAAGTGAGGATACTAATCTAACAATTTAATGCTATACACAGCTAATTACACTAAGTTTAAGATTACAAAGTCTCTTTTTCTGTAGCTCAATTTAAAACAACATTACTGAAAATCTGCTACAGGGTCTGCCTACATCCTTCTCTGTAAACAGTCACACACATTGTGCAACCATGAGAGCTGGCACCTTTGCTGGTGTATCAGGGAAACCACACTGAATTGACAGAGCTCCCATTCTTGAAAAAATTCTACCCAGATTACCACTGTTAATTTTTGGACAGTGTTTACTTTGGAACTAAAGTGTTCATCTAGTGCCAGTCAATCCAAAACTTTTCATGAATACACAATTTCAAAAGTCTTCAAGATCTAAAATCTTTTTTCCCCACATTCATGCTCACAGAAAAGGGGAAATTTGATAAAATTCTGCAATATCCTCTCTGCTGTGTTAGACTCTCTCACTCTACAGCCCATTGTAGTTTCTTTCCCACATGAGAATGACAATAAATCATTGACTTCAGAAAGACACTTCAGCTCTCAACCAACAACTGTCTCGTATCAATGAGACAAGAGCATTTATGTGCTAGAAAAAGTACAGCATCCACCAGAAGTGCACAGAGTGTGTGACAAAACTGAATATTTTCTCTCTCTGGAAAGACATGAACTGGTCAAGAAGGTATTTCAAAAAATACCCATTGAAAACTGCTAGAAACCCTGGGATTTACATTGCAAACAGAACAATTAAAAAAGAACCTGGAAATTATCAAGCAAGCAGCACTACACCCAAAAGTGCACTTTCAGAAACAAACTTAATGTCAGGACATTTTCACAAATACTTGATGTACTTTTCTTTTCCCCTCAGATAAAAATCACATTGTAATAAGAGATCCTACTATAACCACTTGTTAGTTCTTTAAGGCAGTGGAAAAGTACTCAGGTATAGGTTTTCTGTGAATACTGGAAATAATTTTTTTTGGAAACACACACAGTGCAAGCTTTTCTAATTGAAACATTGTGTCCTTATATCCAAAACTTGTGAAAAAATGTTATTTCACAAATGAAACAGTCCTCCTAAACTCTGCATTCCCCAATTCCAGCAGCAAATCAAAGCAGAGAATCACCAATTCTAAACGCAGCAGGCCTGGCATTTGCAGAGCACCTATGAATTTATGAGCAGTATCTCAGCCCTACCTCTATTTGATGAAGTGATTTGAAAATAGACAGATCAAAAGGCAAGTGATGCTCCTGAATGTTACTGGTTCCAAAAAGTCCCCCTGTTCCAGTGACCTGGCATTTAAGACATTAAAAAACTGAGTTAGTGCACACAATCCAACTTGTTCACATTCCAGCCTTACACAGGCAATGGCCCAAGGACAGTGGCTTGGAAAGACAGCCAAAGTTCCAACCAATTTTTCAAATATGGAATGATTCATGACAATTGCAGGTTAACTCTTCAGGAAAACAAATACCAGTTGCTCCAGCTAAGTGCATGAACTGCAAGTGCCACCTTGTGCTTGCATTCTGTAGCACATGGGCCATGCAAAAAGCAGTACCATAAGCAAGGCTGACCAAGGCTACATTCTCTGCTGAAAATCAGAGTTACATTCACTGAAAACAACTTCCTTGAAACCTGTGAACCCTCCAAGTCAGCACTGTCTTTAATTTCACCACAAGGGATGAAGTTCAAGGCATTGACAAGCTGGGTTTGAAGAAAACAAGCATTAATTACACTGATGCACATCAATAAAAATGCATCTGGTATTTCCATATGGCCATAGGATTCTGGCCTCAGAGCACATCAGCAGCATAAAAAGCAGGTGGTTTCATTTATCTTTGCTGTGAATAGAATTTTGAGAGAAACCTCTAAGGTTTTTCCCTGGTTTTATGTATCTTACAAGCTCTGAATGTGCCCACTCACAAGCATTCAGAAGGGCTAGAAATTCTTCAGATGGCAATTTTTCTAAACAATAAACTCTTCTCCAGCCAGAAAATCCTCCCATTAAAATATTCTATACAGACAGAGGAGGACAAAGGCAACTGAGGAGCCCCAGGAACACCAGCACAGCTGTGGTTTTGTTTTCCCTGCTCCACCATTTGATTTCAGCTTTGAACACACAACACAGATAAAAGGCAGCTCCTCATAATACCAATAAAGGGGCTAAATTGAGTTTTTGAGTCATAGCAAGCAGTGTCAAGAAATTACTCAGGTAAAATCTAATTCACTTATTTGGTAGAAAGTCAAACTGTCTCCTGACAAAAACTATCTGTTCTGAGATCATTTTACATTTGTTCTGTAATGGCATTTTAGCTAGAAATTCAGGGCCTCCATGAAACTGAGGTGCTTTTTAGGGTTTTATTTTTAACTTCCAGATGCAGTCAGACAGTGAGAAAGGGGGCAAGATTTATATAGATGCACATATACTCATATACACTGGCTTACCCATAGTGCCTGCAAAGAAAGCAAGGTTGAAGAGGTCAATATTCATTTCTTTACTCATCCCTACTGGCACCCAGCAAGATTCTGTGGGTGCATCTATACAGAGGGCACTGCTGAAAAGACCACATCACACAGCAAACCTTGGACTGAAGGCTGGCAGCATAAACACCTACTTAACACTGAGCTCACCTTTAGATACTTGAGTCTACAAGTGAAATCCAGAATATGCCCCAGATCTGTTTTAGCATCTCCATTAGCACAGGTAGGTTTGCCCTGCAGCAGCTGCTGAGTGACAGCATACAACTGCAAGGGCCTGATGGTGAACACCTCTCCAGCCATTAAGAGCTGCTCTCCTGAAAAACAGAGTGGCTTAGGATGAAACACAATGCTGCAAGGGTTACACAGGGATAAATGGTACATGGAAAATGTAATGATGCAAGCTTGTCATTTATACTCTAAGATGAAAATTGAGGTAGCAAAATAATTTTTTTTAAGCTAAAATAATTCAAGTGGGCATTCATCATACAGGCCCTGAGTTCCTAAATGCAACTAATGGCAAATTCCCCTCAGTCTTAACAGGACTGGAATCAAAGTTCCTTTACATAATGTGAGAGTTATGAAACTCTTTCTGAGATATCTCTAAGTTTATAGCAGTTAAGTTTTTTTCTATTCAGAAAACACAGCATCTGCTATCTAAAATACAGACCTCAGATCTTTTGCTATGCTGCCTAAATTCAGATGCAATGCACTAAATGTGTTTTTCGGAAAATACAGGGATTTTCTGCACGTTAGTACCAAAGCAAATGCCCAGAACAGAAGATGCCTGATCTAATTATAATTTTACAATCCAATTTAACAGTAGGAACAGCAGGAAGCTGCATACAAAAGCCTCTCTGAAGGCACCATAAGCTCGACGTAGGCTACAGCAGCTGGAACACACACGGAACAAATGTCTTTCCTTTCTTCCCTTTAGGGACACCAGTCTGACTTCATGAACAAGGAAGCATCAGCTTTTGTGATAAGCAGAGTTCTCAGAAATGCTCTGAGGAGTAAAATTCCCTTCAGCTTCAGTGGGAGCAAGTCCAAGAGTCCAGCTGCACATACATTACTGGAAGGTTACACTAATACAGAGCAGTCAGTCACACATCAACAATTCTCATGGCAGAGAGACTGTAGGCACTAGAAAGCCAGCAAAGATTTCTTCACAAGCTTCCTTAAGATATTCCAAAATTCACTGAATGGACTCTCTGAGGTGGCTTCACCTAAAGGTAACTTTCTGCCAGAAGAATCTGAAATAGCACTGCTGAAACATGCTTCACCTCTCATGCCTACCCTGCTTCAGCCAACTGGAATTATACAGTAGCATCTTGCATGTCCTTCAAAACAAAAATAGCAGGGATTAATCCTTTCACATGCCTCCTGCTGTTAATGGAGCAGCTGGAGCTGTTGTAGGTACAGTTAAGAGCATTTCATTTTCATCTGCCAGCCTCAGAAAAGCACACCCTTAAATTAACTGACCAGAAGGTCTCCTGTTTCCTGAATTCTGGAAGAAAAATATTTAGATATGTAAAGTGATCTCTTGCATTTAATACACTGTCAGGACTCACTGACACAAACCAAGCTTCCTTACAGGTTACACTAAAAACACACTGAGACAAAAGCTCCTGATCACCACTGTCACATCCCTTAAGGATACAGCCTAGGAGGCCCTTTACAAAACATAAATTACCAATTTCTTGTTTCCAACAGTGGCTGCAAGACTGTTGCAGCTCCTCACAAAATGTAGCTTGAATTAAAGAGCAAGCAGCAAGCAAAAGACAAAGAGAAAGAAGGGGGAGAAAAAGTATCAGTCGGATATGGAAGATCAGATCTCATTGCCAGGAGGTAAAATATGAAAGGTATGTGAATGCATGAACAGAGAGAAAAAGATTCCTGGATAAATGCTGCAAGTTCCTTACCTTTGTGAAAGAGCTCTTCAGCCAATGCAGCAGTGATCCCATTGATCTCCTGCAAACAACAAACAATTGTAATCAAGTGTTATTTACATACTTATAGTTCCAATTTTTTAATTTGTACCTTTAGTGAAGCGTCCTTTTTTTGCTGTGATAGAGGACTGATTTTTTTAAAAAAAACTTGAAATCAGGGTGATTGTTTTACAGATTTCTCTGTAACTTGAAAATGCTTCATAAAAATTATTTGAAATTGTTTTATTTCATATGATTTTCACTTCCAAGATGAAAGACAGTGAACTACATTTAAATAACCCCATTGTGCACACATTAGAAAAGGGCAGCAGCAACTAGAGCAAATTACTATTAGCCATCATTAGCCCAACCTGGAAGACAGCTCTGTTTTGAAGAAAATATTTCAAGTGTAGTGTTTTTCAAATTTTAATATTAAGACTATTCTAATACCTCAAGCACTCAACATTTCCTCAGAATATCACTAACACAGAAAAAGCTTTAGATTGACAGGTCTACAGAAAAAAAGATATATGAAAAGTAAATAATCTTCTGGACATCAACTCTACTATGTTTGCTGCAAAGTAATGCAAACCCCTCCTTTCCTCATCATTCCTCTTCCTCCTCCTGGACCCACCCAGGTGCTGAACCTCCATTCCAGGCACTGACAGATCCAGCATGAAAGGCTGAAAACTCTCAGTGCAGGGATTTGTACTTTCTAAATCTGCAGGTGCACAAAGATCAGTGCAAGTATTTCCCACCTGAGCACACCTCTCTCCACAAAAAGCAAATGCTCTGTGCAAGCCCAGAAATAGTTCTGAGCACTTCCAACAGCTCCCTTTCAAAGGCCCACAAAAAGAACAAAATAAAACTCTCTGTGAGGGTGAAGCCTCCCCTGGACAAACATCTCATTTTAAGGTAGCTGCAAAGTATAAACAGATATTATGGCTCATCACCACATGAATATTTCACGAGCTCACTTTGCTGACAAATACCTCATGATTCATAACAAGGGAATGCATCCACAGTACATCTGCAGCAGACAGCTCAGCTCATTTGATGAAGCAAGGATTTCAGAACATCACATTCTTAGTGCAACTGAAACCCCATTCACTGAGGACGAACAAAGCCTCCACACCATAGTTTGGAGAACAACGAGCTCAAAGCTGTATTCCAAACAAAAATAAACAATTCTGATTTGCATTTGAATAAGCCAATTACACTCCTCTGGCAAGCACAGACTTAATTGAAAACTCTGCTCTGTATCTCTTTTGTCATCTGGGACACAGAGCCAATCTTATTTTTGTTTTCATTTATAATTGGAACAAGATTATGACTTAGACTGTTCAGTGACTAGCAGGCAAAAAAAAATAAAAAAGAACTCTATTCCTCTGTCAGATCTACAAGAGACCCCTGTCTTAGCTGTAATTACTGAAATGCATCACACCCACAGAAGTCCATTGTTTGCAGGTGTCTCTGACAGCAGTTTGTGGGTACTCAATGCTTTTCCTGCAAAACCTTTTATATGTAACTTAACAAACCATATCTTATAAGATAACAAAGACCATGCAACAAAATAAGCATCCCCATATCACTGCAGAAATCCTTCTCAATGTCAAAGTAACAATAAAGTTCTACATTACTGTCACATGCAACTGTTTCTCTTTGCTATGCTGTACCCATGAACAACTAAAGGCCTCCAAGTGAGTTTAATGTACCTATGGCTGGTATTTCTACTCCATTTAGTTCTATTAACCCAGGAAATAAAATTTAATAATTCTTACTGGAAATACTACAAGAAAGAATAGACAAAAATATTGTAGCCTTCCTATATACATTCATGAGGCAATATCAGGGATTATAATGGCTCCAGTATGTACATGGGTTGTCTGGTAATGAAGATATTTTACAAGATCAAAGTTCTGCAGACAGGTCATTTTTTCCAGTAGAATTACTGTGGTAAATATTTAGCTTTTCTACTGAATAATTAACACTTTTTTGTAAATATTTAAAAGTATTCTAAAGTTCCAAGCAAAAATCAAAAGAATTTACAGTTAAGTCAGATCCCCCCAAAGAAAAGAAATGCAGATTAAGCAACAACTTTGCTCTTAATATCCAAGAGCAGTTCAGAAACAGGGAAGTATTCATATCCAAATACTGCTAGCTCTTTGGAAAAGAGGAAAAAGATTACATTACAAGAGGAAAAAAATAGTCCTTCTGAGAAATAAGCCAGGTGCTAGGAAGAACCTCTGCCTGCATAAAAACCATGTGGAAGTTACAACACTGAAACTTTAATGAAAGAGATGCCATTTACAAAACAGAACAGGCAGAAAACAAAAACTATTCAATTTGCTGGTGATTGCAGGAATTTTGGTTTATTTGAACAGAATTCTCCCTACACTGTCAGACATTTTTAATAAATTTAAAACCTCAAATCCATTTCAGAGGGCTTGATGGCTACAAATCTGTGCTTCTCTCTCAAGTCTGCAAGGCAATAGCAACACTCTGGAATAAACCTTCTACTGTTTTTATCTAAGAAACTCTGATGTCTCACCAGGATAATTATGTTCATGTAACATAACCTTTGTTGGTAAAACTTAATTAACACCTAATGGATCACTTGTGACTAATTTCTGAAGCTTTTCTATGAAACCATGAAGGGGCTTCTCAAAACATCCCACCCCAAAGCAGTTACTGCTCTTTCTTTCCACTCAGTTCTCTCTTTATGAAATTCATCCTTGCCCTTACAACATGATGCCATATTGCAAAAAAGGAATAACTATACACAAGAGATGAACAAATTGCAACGTGAACATGAAATCAAGTAATTGCTTCTTGCTTCAAGTACCCTTTACAGTAACATTCTGTCTGCTGGAGCTATTTCTCCAAAGGCCACTCCATCACTGTGCTTTCCACAGAGAAGCATCATTTTTCTTCATTTGGGCTACTGGGAACTGTTTCAGTGTGAAGCACAGCTCCAACCATTAGCCACCATGTAGAGGGGTGTGGATCCATTATGCAATGTTCATTTGTGAGCCAGCACTTTTGACTTCAGCCTAACCAATTCAGACTCACATTTATTTACAGCTTCCAACACCCCTGCCAGCATTTATTTTCTCTTCTCAGAGTTCCTGCCCACACTACTTCCCAGCACAGTGTCTACTGCAATAAGAAGTGGTGTCAATAATCTTAAAAATATGCTTTGTTATATTGTGCAAAATGTTGAAAAAGAACCATTTCAGCAAGCTCATGAAGATTCCACAGAATTCTCTCCAAGTCAGAGAACCAGGGGAAGACACTCAGGCCTCTGTTCAGACACTAAAAACATAACTTACATATAAATGAAAGTGTAGAAAGTGTGACAAAACTTTAGGTGCAGTAACAGGGAACTTGAGTAGCAGAGTTTGCAGGTAGATCTCCAGTTCCTTTTGTCTCTTCTCCACAAGGCTTTTGGAATTTTTTCCAATGATCTTCTTTGGAGGTAACAGATTTTTATCTATTTTCTTCTCTGAAACAAGCTGAAAGACAAAGATCAGAGTTAATACCTGACACACCATCTGAACTCGCACAAAAGATGCAATGGAACACATTAAGCACACACTGCCTGGTCCTGGGAAGATCCAAAAATAAAACTACTTCAGTAAATTTAGCTGCTGCCTTCAAAGTATTCGGCGTTTTCTGAAAGAACATTTTGTCATGGAATGATCAGAGTTTAATAACAGTGTCTGCTCAAAGAATCACTCACAGTAGGAGGGCAGAATGTAACAAATGTGATAAAACAACAAAATAACCAGTGCATTTCTGAGAAACCAGAACACTCTTGAATAAAGTAGACTTTTCCTCATTTTTATTTGTTTTTCAGCAGCACTGGTTGGTAACTATCCCATGCTACTTTAAGGACATTTTATCATCCACCCTGATGAGACTTTGAGACTTTGGTCACCAAATCAGCTGATCATAAACATCCTTCTTAGCAAAAAGTTCAATGACTCCAGCCTGAACTCTCCTCTCTGACACAGCTTCCATCCAAGGCTAAAGCTGCTAGGTCAATCCTCTCCAATTCAAGAGGGGAGTGTAACAGGGGCAACAATGTTCCCACAAAAAGGACTCAGTCTGCAGCTCAGATGGCATGTGACAGATATTCTCTCTCTTAAATGAAGAAGGAAATTATCAAAACCATTCTGTAAAACAGAGCAACAAGAAACCAAGGTGACAGTTTTAACATTCTTACCTTTTCATGCAGGTCATG
This sequence comes from Trochalopteron elliotii, assembly GCA_024734555.1. Classification (NCBI taxonomy): domain Eukaryota; kingdom Metazoa; phylum Chordata; class Aves; order Passeriformes; family Leiothrichidae; genus Trochalopteron; species Trochalopteron elliotii. Next base: position 640,312 of record JANPWX010000353.1, read on the forward strand.
GAAATCACTGTAACGATGTTTGACTGTCCACTGATGATTGCCAACACTGACCTGAATAATGTACACCTGAAAGGATGAAATTCAAGTAAGGACACTGCAAAACCTTTGCCTTAAGGAGCAGCTGACTGTGAGACCTGCTGGCTGATGGGGCACTCTGAGGTGGGTCTATATTCTAAGGAAATGCTAACCCCAGCTCTGAGGTGACTTTGCTGAGGTGGGATGCCTGATCTCACCCACAAGCTGCTCCACAAGAAGACACAGATGCCTCAGTGTAAAGCAGTGGCTTCCATTTCTGCAACCCAAAGGTTAAAAGAGCCAAGGGCTCTAAGGCAGTTCTTTTTCTGAAAGTTTCTGCAAACTGAAGTTGGTATTCACAGCTACCCACAAGCCTGAGATGGCAGCATCCCTTCTTCCAAGGGATGCATCCTTGGCAGCATCCCTTCCTACCAAGTTCCACAATGGGCAGAGGAACTTGGCAAACATCCTGCTGTCACTTCAGTTAAGCAGAAATCTGGAGCTTAACCCTTGAGAAAACTGAACAAACCAAGCAGCAGGTTGGGTGGATGCTATTTTATTCCCTTTAGGGTGAAGCACACAAGACATCTTCCTGAAGAGTTACAGTGCCCAAAGAATCACTACAATTATCTAAAGCAACCCAACATCTCCTAATACAAAGTAAGTATTTTAAGCCATACATGTACCAAACAAAGATTTTCATTCTAGGTGACTTTCTGGATTGAACAGTACTGGTTTTGCAGGAAACTCAGCCTACCTTTAGATATGCCAGAAACAAGCCATCCCAAAGACATTTTAAAGGTACAGATAAAACACAAGCAGAAAACAAACAAGGCTCTGCACAACCAGTTCCACAACTACTTGAAACAACAAATTAAATAAACTGTATCATCCAATCCAACTATACTCTTTGGGGAAAACACCAACTTGTAATCAAATCTTGAAAGCATTTAATACAGTTGAGAACTTGCTTACTACCACAGATCACCCAGAGCTGACTCATAGCTGCTATGAGGATGATACACATCTAGTTGCTAAACCCACTTGAGAAAACAAAAAGCATCAACGGTTTCAATCTGTTACATAAGAGACCAGTCTTCACTTACTGCAAGTACAGAGCAGCACAACGTCAAACATTACACAGAATACCACCTGCATTTTAGAAGATGAACTATAGTTCATGCCAGTTTTATTTTTGTGAGCATCTAACACTGGCTCACTGAACAAAACCCAAGCCCTAGAGAGAACGAAACCAAGATGTCTGACTGGTGCATCCAGTGAGTGACACATCCATGCTGGGATGAGCACTGAAAACACAGAAGGATGCCCACACACAATTACAGACTCAATCAAGGCCTGTGCCTGCTTTCCTCTCATGCTGTATTGGGAACCAGCAGATCAGGATTAATCACTGCACACTGGTGACAAACGAGAACAGGAATAACACACGCATTCAAAAGCACTCATAACTCAGAGGAAAGCAAGGAGAGACTCAAAGAAACTAAACTTAGAAGTAAAGAAGTACTAAATTTATATGCCATAATAAAAAGACCAGTTCTTTTGGAAAGCTGACTGTGTTAAACTATGGCAGAGAAAGCAGCACATCTAAATGCAATGCACATTGAGTACACAAGGCATGAAACCTCAGATTAGACACTGGAAACTCTGTAACTTCAATGTCCCAACTGACAACTCACCAGGTGAGCAAGGAAACCCCTCCTCTCTGTATAAAACATAGAGTACATTTGTAATAAAGTTTTAATATCCTTTTGCTGAGATGCAAGCACTGACCACTTCTAGAAAAACAGCACTTATTGAAATGGACAGTCTGGTTGGGAAAGTACCTGTTAAAGTGTTTGCGTGCACTGATACAAATCCTTAAGTTAAATCTTTAAAAAGCTGTAGCATTTCCCACCTAGAAGGCAGCCATAGCAGGCAGTACATATTCACCCTCCCAACAGCATCAGTATGAAGAGACAGCAACTGATTTCACATCAACCACAAGCTGCCATTATCTTGAAGAATAAATATATAAATGCAATATGCCAATGTGCCGATTAAGACTTGTCTTAATACAGAAACAAATAATTTTAAAGCAAAAAATGCCCTTAGATATCTCACTGTTTTAGGAGCTTAAGTTCATCATCAACAAATTTTGGGTGCACTAATAAGACAAGGCTGACAGCTTATGTTAAGGCTCTCCAAGGGTTGCCTGTCACACCAAGTGCTAAAGTAACACACGGATAGATGATGACATCCCCACACTGCACTCTCTTACAGACATAAAGAAATGCACCGTGTGAAATCCCCACCCATCCTTACACCACAAACTGCACACCTCTGCTGAACTAAAACACAACACCCTTTACCTTCACAGGACTTCCTCCTACACCTGTCTCTACCAAACTCTTCTGTATAAATATTTTGTCCCTCTTTCTATAAATCAGTTCTGTTGGTTACATTTTACTTTGTAGAGTGTTTGGCATATTTGCAGTGCTGTGTATTTTCTCTATTTTCTAGCAAGCCACTACAAGTTCTTTGCAGTTAAGAGTCCATATCACCAAATAGCATCCCTTCACCTTCCTAAATACTGAGGGGGGAAAGACCTACTAAACATTATTAAACCAGCTATTAAATGAACAGCAGCGATTCCAGACTGCTTTTTGTTCACTTCCCATACACAGCACAAAAACCTGCCCACCTTGCTTTACATGGAGAACTTGCATTTCTACATTGTGTCTCTCATCCCACTGCACATGCTTCAGTACTGTAAAAAAAAACCCAAACAACAAGCCAACACTTAAATGACAGAGCTCTCCACAGGACGCCTGGGACACAGGTGTGACCACAGCCAGTAGGTCCCAAATTCCAGAGCAGTGATGCAGCCACATCTCCTCCTCCCTGCCTCAGCAAGTAGTCAGACAGTTTACACCCATTCAAGGAAGCAACTGTATTTTCCTTAAATATCGAGGTTAGTATTTATGTTAAAAACAGCTGCAAAAAAACAGGAAAAGCAGGAAGGCAATTTTAGGCCAAACAAACGCATAGCAGGAAACAAACGAAGCACTGACAGCCTTGAGGCCTTCTACTCCAAACCAGCCTTCAGTCAGCATCAGCTGGGCCAGCACACTCAGGAGAAACACCCTGCAGGAATCTCATACCTCACTAACCCAACAGAAAACACATCAACCAGTGCAGGATTTTTTCCTGCTGGATTTACCCATAGCTTTCCTTTCATGCTAAAAACTCCAACAAGAATCACGTTTTTGAAAGTACCTTCAACATCACACAGAACTGTGGGCCTCCTTGATATATTCTCCAGGATCTAATATCACAACTGTCAAATGGATGTCACTGCAGTCCCCTTCTAAGGAGACTGAGCTCTGAGACACAGAGTACAACAGGAAGCTCATATGCCACAAGAAAAAGTTAAGTCACATAAAAACAAGGATGTAAAATAGGATCACTGCCACGTGACCACATGGTAATAGATGAAGATGCAGGTTGCTACAGCTATATTTCCTTTCTAACCTTAAACAAATTTGTCTGACTTTTACACCATTTAACAATCTCTGTCCTGGTGCAGGTCTTTGTCATGTCCTCAAAAGCACCACTCAACTAATCATGAACACTACACACATTTTTTTCCAAAACTTTTCATCCTGTGATGAATTTTGTAAAACTTCTGCTTTCATTTCAAGATCTATTCCCACATTTCTAATAGCTTGGGCCTGTCTCATAGAAGCTGACAACAGCTTCAGCAGGTTTACACACAGGCAAGCTTAGTGCCAACATGCCTTCAAAAATGCAACAAGAAAATCAAAGTAGGACCAAATAGTGGTAAATCTTGTCTTTCCTACACTGTACTTTTAAAGCTTCCAAAAAAAATGGCATTAAAGTAGCATGGTATTTCCATAACCACTAAAGAAATAAATCTGGTCTTGAAAAAATAAGCTTCCTTGGGCTTAGCTGCAGCAACTTAAAGGGTTATCCTCAACTATGAGTTGATCAGATGAACACTACCTGCAGAGTTAGACACCTGAACTCTCGTTCAATCTAGAACATTAATGGTATTACCAGAGGGTGGCCCTACCACAGCACTTGTTTGCAGGAGCTCCTGTTTCACCTCCTGCACCACAACTTCCAGAGGGGTACAGGGGCAGGTGACATTGACATTTTGTCAACTGAGTGCACTGGATTTTCTCATTCACTGGTATTGCATAATACTGATGAAAATTCTCAACACCAGCACAGCTGAGTCTTGGTTCACACCTGACATGGAAGTTTCCAGTCCCCATGCCACAGACCTCAGCGTGCCTCTCTCAGCTGACTGAAGGATGAACCACATCCTAACACACCCCCAGAAACACCTCAACGGCAGTGGCACCATTTCTGAGAACACACATCACACAACTGAGACAATGAGCTCAGGCACTTCTCAAAAATTCATTTCAAGCTTGTGGCCGACTCCTTCACTCCATCCGCCTGTAAATAGGGCAATTCACCACCTGAAAGCCATTCCCACAATCGTGTTCCAAGGGTCAGCACCTGGGAAGGAGTCAGGCTCCTCATGTGCCACAGCTGTATAAAGTTCTATCCTATTAACAACTCAGAAATCACTCTCCTGTTGCTCTGTTTTCCCTGGATACCTTCACAGAGGCAGAAGCACAAAATATTACTTGTATCCATCACACAACTTTCCAAACACTGTCTTTCTAAACCATTGCTCCCCTTTCCCTTTCCCACAGCAGGAAGCCTGATGTAATCCATGTGCATTCTACCGAAAAAAGGTCTTTCAAATCACACTAAAATAAAGCAGGAGAAAAAATATATTTTTTAGTTATATAACTGAAGGGTGGTGTGCGTGAGACATTTTCTATCTGCAATTATACTGAGGTTTGTTTAAGGATGAGCTTCTTCCTGAAAAACAAACCAATTAGCCAATTTTGTCTGGTAGAATGCGACCAGACAAAAAAAAAAAAAAAGTTATATATCAAAAGCTTAATTCCTTCCCCAAATAAAAACACTGCTGGCAATTTCTTTTTTTTTTTTTTTTTTTTTTTTTTTTGGTGAGGATCTATGTCTGTCCTGAATCATCTGATTTCCTCTGGAAATAAGATCAGAGGGGTTTTTATGATACTTCCACGTGAAGAAAAGATTTCCTGCTTTGTTTAGTACAGCTTTGAAGGCTATGTTTACTCGATAGCAATCTTCCATAAACATACGCACATACACACAGATCTATACGAGCAAGAACATGACATTTGCCCGCGGAGCCTCCGCCTCTCCCAAAGGACCAAGACAACCGGGAGCTCGAGGCCGCTGAGCCCCGCTCCCACGCAGCTCCTTTCCCCGAACCCCCTCAGAAACTTGTGCCAAATCTCTCGCTCCGTCCTCAGCGTGGGCACAGCTCCGGCCGGGCACCGCAGCCGGAGACAGCCCGGCACCGAGCCCGGCCTCACCCGCAGCCCCGGCACCGCTGAGGCGGCGGGCCCGCTGTCCCCATCCCCGCTGCCCTCACGTCCCGCACGGCCTCCCCGCTCCGCACCGTGTATGTCTCCACCAGCTCGGAGCCCAGCACTCGGGCCTCCCGCGGGGGCTCCTCGCCGTCCTCGCCTCCCGCCGCCGCCTCCATGTCGCCGGGAAAAGCGCCGGGGCGCAGCCGCTTA
>JANPWX010000353.1:646050-661079 GCA_024734555.1 Trochalopteron elliotii
GCAGGGCCGGGGTGGGGCTATGGCTCAAGGGGGCGGGGTTGGACTGCTGGACGCGCATGCGCGCTCGCTGGTGCCCGGGGGACCTTGCGCAGTACCCTGCAGTGCAATCCAATGGAATTTGATGGAATATAGTCCAGTCCAATGGAATCCGGCGGAATAGAATCCAATCCAATGGAATCTGATGGAATAGAATCCAATCCAGTGCAATCCAATGGAATCCAACGGAATAGAATCCAATCCAATGGAATCTGATGGAATAGAATCCAATGCAGTGCAATCCGATGGGATGAAATAGAATCCAATCCAGTGCAATTCAATGGAATCCAATGGAATAGAATCCAGTCCTGTGCAATCCAATGGAATTCAGTGGAACAGAATCCAGTCCAGTGCAATCTGATGGAATCCAATGGGATAGACTCCAGTCCAACGGAATGCAGTGGAATCGAATTAAATAGAATCCAGTCCAATGCAGTCCAATTCAATACAGTGCAATGCAATGCAATCCAGTACAATCCAATGAATCCAAGCTGGCCCAATCCAGTGCAGTCTAGTGGGATGCAGTCGCTGCAGTGTGGAGCTGCCAAGGGCTGAGCCCCATCCCAGCACTGTGGCTGTGACACTGCCCTAGCTGCTGGCAGCTTGTGGGGCACATCTGTGGGCACCAAGGGATACTGGAGGCTTGGAGAGTGTCACGCTGGGCTGAGGTGCCACCGCAGTGGCTCTGTGACTGAGCTTCCTGGTGCCACCCCAAAAACAGAGCTGAGGAGATGGGCTTATGGGCCAGACTTCAGGAAAGAGCCCAGAGTGAACTCAAGATGGTTGGGGTGACTTACTGATAGCATGGACTCTACTTTCACTGTCCCAGCTGAGCATGGGGAAGTGTTTCAAGCCTGAGCACACTAAAGGATCTTGCCAGGAATTTGTAACAGAAGTGGAGAATCTAAAAGATGGCAAGCAAACCATCCTCAGCCTTTCCCCCTGAGCTGAACCTGAGTTGCCCTGAGGGGGAGTTACACTATGGCAGCCTTTTTAATAGGCTCAGTGTGCACCCCAGGAACAGAAAATTGCAGGAGAGGAGATATAATTAGTTTCTTTAGGAGTATCTGAGTGTATTAAAATTGAGAGGCTATCTAGAAAGATTATTTTTTGGCAGAAGGATGCATCAAGCATCCATCAAGACTTTGAAATATACTCTGTGCTACATTACACACAGAGGAGAGGGATTATGTTTTGGACTGTAAAGCCAAGGAAATTTTGTTAAAAAGTACCTTCCAGCAAAATGAAAGCAATATCTATTTGCCCTTCCTAAGAGAGGATGCAATTAGCTCAGTACGGTGCCATTAATTACAACAGAAGTGTAAACACCCTGGCTGGATGTATGGAGCTGTAGGGACAATGCTGGTGTCTCAGATGCCACCAGGACTGCGGTGGCAAATGAGCAAATACACCTCTGCAAACAGAACTGGAAAAACTCATTTTGGGGCTTTTTTCACTGAAAAATGTTTTCCCTTGGTCAGGATGTAGCCGAAGGATGATGTGTACAAGGACAAAACACAGAGAGTACAGGCAGCCCAACAGGGATTTTCTAATGCTGTCCCAGCATCAGGAACTGCTGCTGAGCTCACCCTCTTCATGAGATAATAAGTGGGTTTGGAGAGCAACTTTAATTAAGCTTCCTCTGAATGCCCCGTCTCCTTAATTAAATAAAAATTTGCAGCCCTGGCGCGGCTGTCGGGTTTGATCAGTGCCAGTCTCCTGTCTCCTCCTCCTAAAGCAGTTCTGCCTGCAGGCACAGTGCTGCCTCATGGTGTGACAGCCCTGTCCTGGCTCACAGAGAAGAGGAAATGACAGAAGCAATGTGGCTGTGGAAGGGGGAAAATGGGTCTTCCCTCACCTAAAACGTTTCGAGTAGGGTTTAGGAGGCAATAAATTAAAGAATTTTGCTGTTGCTGGGTCTGGACTCTCTCAGGGCCAGGTGCCCAAGGCAGGGAAGGGAGATGCTGGGGCATTCTGCTGCAGTTCAGAGCCATGACACAGCCCAAGGAGCCCTGCAAACATCCCTGATCTCAAATAAAATTGAAACTTAGTTGGGCTTCTGCCTTTTATTTCCTTATATTTGACCTCAACAATGCCTTGCTAGTTTTGCAGTGGGTTACAGCTGCTTGGAAATGAGAACCTGAAACAAAGTTTTGGAGGAAAAAAGCTCAGTAAAAAGCTTCCCACTTGCCTTGGTTGCTTGGAGTGACTAACAAGTGGGACAGCATGTCAGGATGCAGCTGGAGCCAAGAGGCTGTACCTGACCCCACTGACAGCTGGTGTGTCACCGAGCCAGCCGTGCCCAGATTGAGGGCACTTGTGCTGGCAGCCCTCCTCAGACTATAGATAGCCACACTCCCTCTGCCATGGGGCTCCCGTGAGGAGGCAAAGGAAGCGGTGACAGAGGGTGGCTTTCCCTCAGAACACTCCATCCCCCCAGTGCTTTGCATGGCAGAGGCTCCGGGTTTCCCTACAAAACCCCAATTCCCAATTATTTTGTAAGCAAACAACTTAGGAGAGCCAGGGGATGATGGAAGCTTTGTCTCCAGGCAGCCAGTGGGGAGGCAGGGGGTGGCATGATGCCACTTGCCTGTGCCTCTTCCCCAGGAGGAACATCACCTCCTGCTGCCAGATGGGATTTCACCCTTTCCTCTGGGCTCAGCTCTGTTCAGTAAGTTTCTGCTCCCATCAGATGTTCACAGAACTGCAGCTTTCCCATGCCAGTGTGTGGGGTGGCAGTGGCCCAGATTCCCCCTCTCTAAGCACACAGAGACCCTTCCTCCACATCCCAACCTGAATTTCATCCCAGCTCTCTCCAGCAGACCTTTTAAAGGCAATGTTAGAGCCCCCCCTCCTGCGCTACATTTACCCGAAATATATTCTGATGCATCCCAGGGGCTGTTTTCAGGGTGGCTCAGAGTCATCATTTCCTGGGATGGAGGGATAGGGCCAGGTGTGATTCCTCAGGCCCTGCCCTGGTGCCTGGTAGTGCCCAGAGCTGGCACCTTCCACCCCACTGTCTCTGCACTGAATCCCAAGGGGGGAGAAGCAGCCAGGGGCTGGGGCTTGCCTTAGGGCAGCACTTCTTTGGGAAGGTTTCTTTGGGGTTACCCAGCAGGTTTTGGGGGATGGTTTGGTTCTGGGGGACAGCAGGTCTCCCAACCCAGCCTCTGCTCTCACCTAAGAACAGGCTCCAATGCCCTTTAACAAAATAGCTACCTCTCTCTGCCACTATTTCTGACTTTCGTGTGTTAAAGGCAACCAAAATATTAAATACATTCAAATTAGGAGGACTAATGTTTCAAAAATAAATCCCTTAAATGTGACATTTTTCCTTTTTATTCCATCTGCTACCCCTATGCTGAACAGAGGCAGGGCTGAGCTGAAGCCTGGGCAAATCAAGACCAGCGGGTGCCCACAGGACCACAGTTCCTATCAGGCTCTGCAGTGAGTTAATCTTTCAGGACTCAGGAGCTGGGAGGATGTGATGTGGGGATGGCTTTGTGCTCACCTGCATCCCTACTTTGTGCTGACACCACCTGGCTCCCTGGTTAATGCTGCTTTGGCTTGGACATTCCATAGGGACTGCAGCACGATTCCTCTTAAGGGGGGATTTTTAGAAAAGATGAAAACTAACAGTTGCATTAATTGCATTTTCAATTTTCCAAACGAATTCTTAAATAAAGCAGCTGGAGGTGAGACTTTGCCACCGCGAGGTGTCAGAGCCCTCTGGACACAAGAGGGAGTCCTGAATCATTAAAAAGAGAGATTTGTCTTTGGTTGCTGTGGATTAAAACACTCTTCACTGCACTGAGAAAACTGCTCATCACTTGGAGGCCTTCGGTGTGTTTTGCTCTCCACCATGGGGGGGTAAATCTGTGGTAAATCCGCAGTAAATCCAGGAGTGTGGATTTGCAATGGGGACAGGTCAGCTTGCTGACTGGGTGAAGTGAGTCATGATTTCCTAAAGGACCGGCAATTATCCCTGGAATAAAACCGAGTTGATACCCCCATTTCGATAGCTGACCCCCACTTTTTGCAGCCCCAGCTGAAAACAGATGTCTGGGGCAAAGCGCCGTCTGTCTCCGCACTTCTCTTCGTGGCACAGAGATCGCACATTCCCCTGTGCTCCGTGCCGGTCCGCACACGGCATCGGCTGCCCCGAGGGCATCGCCCCAGCTGCCATCCCCAGGGATTTGGGGACACCCAGCACGAGGGGCCCTCACACCCCCTGTTCCCACCGCCCCGGGGGACATTCGCTGCTGGACAGGGATATTTTGGGACACGCGCCTTTCCTGTAATTCCCAACTCTACTGGGCACAGTATAATCTTCCTAACGCACCTTCCAGGGGGGGAACACTGCGGAGGTGGAGGTGACATGACGGCACGGGTCCAGTCCGGACGGCCACGAACCGCAATATATCAGCAATTTCGGCAGGTCCCGCTGAAAAGCGGCGGCTCGATCCCACAACAAAGTCATGAGGAGAGCTCCAGCTGCCGCCGAGCGGGGCCGGGGCTGGGGCTGGCCCCGGACGTGCCAGCGCCAGGCTCGGCGGTGTCCCCATCCCAAGGCACGCCGGCCAGGATTCCTGGGGGGCCGGGCATGAGGGGCTGCCGTGGGCTGGTCCCAGCCCCCCGGGGCCCTCACCCCCCTATATTAGCCGTGCCCGCGGGGCAGCGCCGGCACAGGGACCGTGACAGCCCCCGGCCCCTCGCCCGCCTGCTCCAGCCATGGATGACATTTATAAGGCAGCGGTGAGTGTCGCCCCTCGGGGCTGTGGGTTGGGGAAGGGGGGTCTGAAATGGCTCTAGGGATTTTTTTTGTTGTAGGTTCCCCAAAGCTGTGACAGCAATAATTCAGTGGGTAAATGGATAATAAAAATTAAATAATACTTCCTTGGAGGCTTAAAGCTCCAGCTGTGATGTCACCTTGCCCGAAGTAGCCCCCAGTAGTGGTTTCGTTAATCATGAGTACACAACAGGGGTGAAGCTGTCACTGAACCTCTGAAAATAAATTTTCAGCTGTCCCTGAAAATAAAAAATTACATAATTAAATATTATTTAATTATTATTTTAAAAATTAAATAAAATAATTATAGGGCAGCAACTTTTAGTCAACATCCTCATGCAGGACACAGACCCTTCCCTTTAACGGCTCTGGAAGTTTCACACTCCTCTTACAAGTATGAAACTCTCAACCTGCTGTTGAATTATTTACAATGACCCCCTGGTTCCTCATTGTAAAGCAAGGAGATGGCTCCTAGATTAAGTTATAAATCTCAATAAGACCTGCATGGCATAAGAGATGGCTCTTGGTTTTAGCCCAGACAAACCAGGGGAGGATATCCCAGGAAATAAACACTATTTGTATGGGTTAAAACTCACCCTCCTCTTTTTGGCGCTTTAGAACTCTGCCATTGCTATGTTCCCCCGCTCCTTAGCTGAATATTTTTCAGGGGGATTTTAAAAAAACCTTGCTTTTTTCTCAGTTATTTCCAAACCTCCTCCTCTGCTTTGCTGCTCCTGCTCTGTGCTGTGCAGAATACAGAATGTGAGCTATGCCCTGGGGAACGTGGAGCATCCTTAGGCTATTTTAACTTCCACAGCTGCACGCTGCGCTCAATGTGTAAACCCAAAGTATTTGGTCTGTAATAAGAACACTGCATTATTCTGTAATGTAGACAGAAATATGTGAGTGGAATAAGGATGAAAATAGATTCTGGCTTGTTTGGATTGCTATTGCATTCGTAACTGGATTTACAGTAAGAGCTTTTTGGTGCTTCCCCCCCCTTAAATATACAGCTGATCAAGTTTGATTTTAAGCAAGAACACAAAAAATGCATCATACAAGTCTTATTATTATTTCAAGGTTTTGAGAGGGAAGCAATATTGTCCTTGGTAGGTAATTGAAGAAAAAACACCCCAATGCTCACACATCCCCTGTCCCTTGGTCAGCCTTGAGCCTTATGAAATGGAACCCCTGTAGTGATCCTGATAGTGTGAAAAGGTTCAGGAAAGGCTGAATCCCCTGGCCAACACTTTCAAAAGGGAGAAAAATGGAACCTGTAATATCAAAGAAAATCCAGGCCTTTCTAATTAAGGTTTTTAATTAAATGTGTTCTCTGTGACTCAAGGCACAGGCTCTTTCCTCATTGTATAGGGACCACATACCCATTAATTAGGTAAATGTAGGGTTTGAGTCCTGGGCATTAACTCCCAACACCTTTACAGAGGCAAAACAAGTCCAAGCCAGGCACAGCTGAGACAAACAGCTCTTTTGTGGATCTATTTCCCACAATTTAGACTGTAAGAAAACATTTAACTGTGAAAAAAAATTGAAGAACTTAAGTTTCCCCTGTCTGACTTCAAAGGGAACCATGGGATGGAGAGAAGAGCTGATAAAAGCAAGTACAGCACATTTGGCATTACCACAGCTGCTGCAGTGCTGTGAGCTTAGAGTTTGCCTTCACACACTGCAGTCAGAAAAATCTGTTCCTGGAATGTTGTGGAGGAAAAACAGGAATAAGGCAGCAAACAGCACCCATGTCCAGGGCGAACTACGAACAGCTCAAGAGACATCTCTGTGACAAAAATATCACTCTATAGCAACAATGCATTTAATTTATATACATCCATCACTTCGGTACTCAGGGAGGCTTCAGAAGTGAATAGTTGTACGTTTTCTGCATGCTGGTAGCATATATTAATATTACATTTATTCCAAATCCCCTATATGCAGCCAGAGAACCCAGTGGATTTCCATCTTACGCACTCATGCCTAGATAAGGGTGTGCAAACACAAAGCTATTTGGGGAATATTTTTAGGCTCTGTTAAGCAGTGCCTAGAACAGTGCCAGGGACAAGTGTCCAGATAAAGGGCTGCAAGGATAAATACCAAAGCCTGGGAACAATCGGGCAGCTCATCTTTATCTCCAGCACCTCTCTCACCCAGGCTTATAAATAGCAACAGGATTGTTACAGAGCAGGACAGGGCTGTGGCCATCGTGGTGGTGGCTGCCCTTGCTCTGCCCAGACAATGTCTGCAGAGGGCCAGAGCTGCCTGCCTGCCTTCAGCAGCACCAGAAGCACACTGGGCTTGGGTTTCCTCCAGCAGTGGAGAAAAATTCTGCCACTGTCCTCAGAGCTTGCTGACAAGTCCTCACCTCCTGGAGCAAGGGGAGTGGGATAAAATGCTCTACTTGCTTTCAGGCTCTGTCCTGCTGAAGAAAAGTACTTTCTCTGCTTCTTGCTGCAAGCAGGAAGAACCAGCTGGCTTTTGCAAAACCATTGCCCTTTGGGGCAAAAGAATCAGCTTTTGCTCAAAGGCAGTGCCACAACCCTGGGTTGTGGGGTTCTGTCCCAAACAAAACATGGCAGGGATGGGTGTTGGGGGCCACTTGAATGTGGGTGGCAGCAAGCAGACTTTAGTGGGGTCAGACAGGGGAGGCATGGGGTCCTACCTGGCAGGATCTAGCAGCCTGCCTGGCTGTTGAGCAGCATAGGAAGGAAAAGTTGATGTTTTCATGGATGTTACCAAAGGGGCAGTTGGACATGGTGGTGAGGGCAGCAAGTTCAGCTAAGTGGCACCTAGAATGAAGCCAGAGAGAAATGCACTTAAACAGATATGGTACAGAGCTGATTGATTCCCCTTTGCTCTCCTTATTGATTATTTTCATTAATTCATGCTATCTAATAAGCTCCCACTGATGGTCTGTGGGGATTGAATTAGGGCAGAGTTTGGGAACAGTCTGCCAGCCCATGTCAGCTAATGCCTGCTGGCTCCACAGGCCATTTCTTCAGAGAGATTCCCAGGCTAAAGGGAATAGCAGCTCCCTTCAGAGCCAGACCTTTGTAATAACACTGTCTCAGATGGAAGCAGAGCACTTAAGCTTTGGATAGGGCAGGACTTTCCTGAATCTAGGGCTGAAAAACAGCTACCAGGGATAGTCTTGTCTACCTCTCCCTCCCCAGGGAACTCTCAAGCACGTGTCATCTCTGATCTGGCATTGGCCCACATGCAACCAGCCCTCAGCAGTACAGCCATCCTGCAACAAGAAATTATCCCCAAATGGTTGACAGAGGCATATTCTTTTCCCAGTGGGCTTTCCCTGCTTGTACAAAGGCTATTTCTGCCATGTGTTAGCATCTGTTACTCTAGAGAAGTTATGTTTGCTTCAAAGGAGATGTGAATAATTTTTTTAAGGGGAAGAATATCAGACTACAAAAACGTGTGGTGTCAAAACCCCCCTGGCTGTACATTCCCTGGTCCACGAAGTTGCCTCTTGTGAGGTTTGGTTGACCCTGGCAAAGGCTGTTGAATGAATAATGTGTCCTTTTAGCAATTAGTGATGCTGACAAAATTAAAATGACTTGGTGTCTGTGTTTTCCTCACAGGTTGAGCAGCTGACAGAAGAGCAAAAAAATGGTAGGTGCATCTTCAACCTGACACCACAGCCTAAAGTCAGGCTCCCCAGCCAGCAGCCCTGCCTGCCTCAGCAATAACACTCTGGAAAATGCTTTGGCCAGACTGGCCAAGGCAGGGCATGACCCAGGGATTTTGATGCACCAGCATTTCCAGCAAGACAGTTCCTGTGGTGTGCCTGGGTGTCCCACAAGGCCATGCCTGGGCCCTCCTGGGGTGCACAGTGCAGGGATGCTGTGCCTGAGATGAGCCCCCTGCCTGCAGGACCCCCTCACATCTCCTCTCCCCTCTCTCTCCAGAGTTCAAGGCTGCCTTTGACATCTTCGTGCTGGGGGCAGAGGATGGATGCATCAGCACCAAGGAGCTGGGGAAGGTGATGAGGATGCTGGGGCAGAACCCCACCCCTGAGGAGCTGCAGGAGATGATAGATGAGGTGGATGAAGATGGTGAGAAGTTTGGGTTTCTCCCACTCTCCCAAGCACCATCCCCACATCTGGGGGTGTGGGGGCCATCTGTGCAGTGCTGGCAGGATCCATGCTGGGGACAGTCACAGCTGTGGGGTGCAATCTGCTGGGAATTCAAAGGACACTAAACACCCACCAAACCTCAGCATGGCTCCTTTAGGGAATTTCCAGGCAAAGGGAAACTGTAGCAAATTTTATTCCTACAATGATCAGACTGCTTGAACTGATTTTGGGGGGTAGTGTGAAATTGTATAGATCCTTTAAAAAAACCCAGAATGTAGGCTGAATGGGGGAACTTCCATTTCAGAAATGCCATTTAAGAGGATTCTATCATCAGGAAAGTCTTTCGCTGCTCAAGTGTGCACACACCCACATAACTAACTGTCAATAGCAGTTGAATCAGTGTACTGATTTAATACTGATGATCACACATAACAAAATCCACTGTGGGCATTTGGGCAGAAATACCACGCTAAGTAGCTGGAAAATAAAAAATCAATTAAAAATCAGGCAAAAAAGGAAAGCATCTGAGTCTTCGAAAACAACACTACTGTACTGTGAGTACAAAACCACACTGCATGAATACCTGCCTTCTGGAGCTTTCAATATTAATGCCTAAATGAGATGGGTAGGTATCTCCATGGCAGGCATTCCCATTCTTTGCTGCTTCTAGAAGGACTTTTGACAAGGCAAAATGACTATGAAAGGTAAAGATTCACCTGCAAGGTCAGAGAAGGGCCTCAGTCACTTATTCCAGCATCCTGAGAGCTGACTTTTGCCTGCAGGGCTGCTCTCCTGGGTGTTGGCCCTTGGTTGCCAAAGGGAAGTGTGATCCATCATTGGCATTGCCCATCCACTCCCTGTTGCTCCAGCTGATGGCTCCAGCTGGGCTCTCCTTTCCTGCATTCCTCAAGCCCAGTATGAGAAGAGACTGAGGCATCAGACCTTGTATTTTCTTCCAGTTTGACTTGTACAGACCCTGTCTGATGGCAGTCTTGGTTTTTAACTTTAACAATAATGGGTTTAACAGCACCACGTAAGGCTTTGGGGTTCTGAATTAATGTGGCTGTGCAGGGAAGCTGGGTGGGCCAGTCTGGTGGAGCTGCTCATGGAGAAGTGTGGAGCTCAGTCAGGGTACTGGGGCTGACCAGCTGGCCCAGAAAGTCCATTGTTCCCACAGGCAGTGGCACCGTGGACTTTGATGAGTTCCTGGTGATGATGGTCCGGTGTATGAAAGATGACAGCAAAGGGAAAACCGAGGAGGAACTCTCAGACCTCTTCAGGATGTTTGACAAGTAAGAGCCATGAGCACAGTGTGGTGGGGTGGTGGGAGGGGTGCAGCCAGCCTGGCTCCCTCTCCCCAGCAGCTCTGTCTGGCCCTGAGCTCTTCTGTCCTGGCACAGAAATGCTGATGGCTACATCGACCTCGAGGAGCTCAAGATCATGCTGCAGGCCACAGGAGAGACCATCACTGAGGATGATATAGAAGAACTGATGAAAGATGGGGATAAAAACAATGATGGCAGGATTGACTATGATGGTAGGACTCTTTCTTGCACGTGGTTTGGTCACAAACCCTTGGTCATCCCCCTGGGCAGCTCCCATGGTCTTTGTTGCCTTCTCAGATGAGCATGAGCTCATGCATGCAGTGCTGGGCAACACATCTGACATGTGTGCACAGGGATGGGGAGGTTCTTAGGCTTGTGAAATGGGAGCAAGGACCTGGGGCTGCCTTAACTGTCCCCTTGCTGCACTGAAGCACTGCCACTTTTCACCAGTCCCCCCCGCCCCTTGACACAAGCACCATTTCTGAGGGGCTGTATCTTTGAATGTGATGCTGACAAAATAATCCCCAGGCCATTTCTGAGCTGAGTCAGAGACCATGGCCCCCCCTGGCACTCACCTCCAGTGTTTTGGTGGCAGCTGAGGGTGAGGCTGGGTCCAGTGACATTTCCAGCAGGAGACACAAGGAGTCCTCCCCACAGTCAGAGGAACAGTAGCCATCCCGCCCTTGGCCTCTTGCATATTGCGAGGGTGGAAGAGGAGACAGGGCTGGGAAAAGCTGCCAGGAGCACACTTGGCAGCTGTGAGGGCACTTCAGTCTCACCTCACACCTCTTGTCTCCAATGTCTTCCCCTTGGCAGAGTTCCTGGAGTTTATGAAGGGGGTTGAATAAATCTGAGGCCAGATGGACAGCTTGAATCTCCTAAACCCTCCAGCTCTGCATCTCATCTCCTTGACTAAATCCCCTGGCTACTGGCATGAAGACTGAGTGCTGAGAAGGGTGGCCAGGGGGAAATAAAACCTGTTAATACTCAGTGCCTCAGCTGGTCATTCCTTGGAGGTTCAGTGACAGCTTCACCCCTGTTGTGTACTCATGATTAATGAAACCACTACTGGGGGCTACTTCGGGCAAGGTGACATCACAGCTGGAGCTTTAAGCCTCCAAGGAAGTATCTTGCTGCCAGCCCAGTGACAAATTCCATCCAACAGGGCCATGGGTGCTCAGTGGGGAGCTGCCATGTTCCATCTCCTCACCCACCATGGTGAGCAGGCTCAGCAGCTGGCACTGGTGCCTGCTGGTTTAACTGGGGCATTGGCAGCATTTTAGCAATGAAATATGAATTAAAACCCACTNNCCCCATCAGAGCATTTTGCAGGGCTTTGATTTCCCCACCCCAGTTCTGTGCTCTTGGCTTTCAGAGCAATGGCTCACCTTTGCCAAATGAGATGATTTGGTATTTGGTTACACGCCCTTTGCTCTTTTTCTTTTTTAAATCAAAGCAGAGGATGGAGCCAAACTGGAACTTGATACTGAGTCCTCTTAATTGCAAAGGGGAGAAATCATCTGCAGCAAGTATGACGTACAGCAGCAGCAAGCACAAGATGTATGAGCTGATGTACAGCAGTTGTCAAGCATTGAGATGCTTTTGAGCTCTTTGTCTTCCTGCAGGATACCAATCATGAGAGTTTTGAAGTTTTTAAATATCAAAGATGACAGAGCTCTGTGTAATAGGAATAGTTTCAAGTGGGCCACAGCTGCCAGTTCACCCTCCTGGGCTCTGTATACGTCATGGCCCCAAAAAGGATCTCCAACCTCACTTCACCAACAGAACTTAAGTGATTTCACAAGGCAGGAGAAAGAGGATGGAGACCCACCCAGAGTCAGCACAAACTCCCCTCCACAGCTTTCCCTTCTGGGCTGGGACAGCTGTACAGAGAGGAAAGCTGTCAACAGAGGTGTCACAGGGTTAGCAAATGCAAAGGGTGGTCACTGATGTCCAGGCAGTGTCCTGCAGAACCACCACGTGTGCAGGGAGCACCCAACAACAAACCTGACACCAACCTGCTGTGGAAGCTCACAAAATTCCTGTCTCTTGCTACACAATGATGCCTGGATTAAGGTTACGTTCCTCTGTGCTGCATTTTGTCACGCAGCTGCTATTTTGGTCAGAAAGTCAGCAAGCCCTTATTTGGGAAGCTGTCCCACTGAAGGGCAGCATGAAGGGCAGAGAGATGAAAAGGCTGCTTCTCAAGGCAGGCCTGGAGCAGCTGCCTGGAGCCACAGGAAGACCAAATCTTGCCCTCTGCTTCTCATTAACATTCCAACATCCTTTTCTCAGCCTGATCCTTGCCTCTCTTCCCTCAGACTGCATCTTGTGGGTGAGCTACTCCCCCCACAACACAAGCACTCTGGGGAAGACATCACAGGGGTTGAGATGAAATCTCCCTTCTCATATGGAAAAGTTTTAGTGCTAGAGATTTAAAATGCAGAACTTAAACTGGGTAGAAAATCTGCAGACACACAGGTAAAGGTGTAGACTGACAAACACCAAGTGCTCTGTTCAGAGGTGTTTTTCTTTTGCTCTTGTAACACACATCTACACCAGACTGATCACACTGACCCTCACTGGACCAGCCACTCCCATCTCAATACCAGCAACAACTCCTCCACTCTCTGTGTGCCTTAACCATCTACCAAGCAGCAGAGTGAACCTTGCCAATGAACTTTGTCGTGGTGTCACTTAATATTAAATCTGTTTTTTACTGATACCTTTGCTGGTGATCCTTTAAGTTCCTCAAAGACTTGTTTGTAACAGGCTGACAAACCCCAACTTCCACAAAAGCCCAAGAGATACACACAGCAGGAATCAGCTGAGGGCTAAAGACATCCCTGACTTTACAACCCCCTGGATTTGTGAGTCTCAAACTGGCAAATCTCTTTACATTGCTTGGTTTAGGGGTGGGTGGGTTTTCCTGATCAGTCAAAAACAACTAAAGAGTGGGAACTGAGAAAAGATTTTTGAATTTAAGCCGGAAAGTATTCAAACTAACACACGTAACTTTGGCAATTGGATAAACTATTCAAAATATAAACTATATGAGCTGGATTTTCCAGTGAAAATGATGGTTTTTATCCAGCAAGTGTTTTGCTGCAGTCAGAAGGTGCAAACGTCCGGCCCTGCTGAGGCGCCGCGGATTTACCCCACCGTGTGGGCAAGGCCGGAACTGCACCTCCAGAACTGCTGGCTGTACTCCAACAGGTGCCTCGTGCCGAGAGTGGGAAGGACAGCTCCGTCCAGAGCTCAAAGCTCTGAGTCAGCTTTGAGGGGCCCTGGAGAGTGAAGCCCTCTCCTGATGTACAAAACAGCAGGAGCAAATCCTGGGCTCAGCTCCTCCTGGGATTTTGCATGTTACTCCCCTCATCTCCCCAAGGCAGCACGTTTCATCAGACAGTACTTTTGTTACTGGAGTGAAAGACATTCCCTAAAATCAGTCACTGGGAAAAAATGTGTATTTTGTATACTCCTAACCCTTTACACGTTCCCACGGGTAGCTCCATTAATGCTTCAGTATCTGTGAGTATTTCAGGATAAAACACACAGCAACTCCAACACAAACTCCTGTGGTCTCCCCCACCACAGCCAGCATTCCTCACCCTCCTGTTCCTGGGATTCCCACAGCTGTAGGGAACCACACAGCAAAGCAGCAGACTTGTAACAGCCCCTGGAAAATTCACCTTGCTGTAACAGCACCAGGAATTATCACTGAAGGGATGGTACCAGAGAAAGGAAATGTCACCCCAATTTCCAAAAGCACAGGGAGGATCCAGGGAACTACAAGCCAGGCAGGCTCCCCTGGGTCACTCCTCACAGCCTTGATGCACAGCTGGCAGCTAAAATACAACTCAGACAAGGCCTCTGGAGGGCTCTCCTCAAATTCAGGTGCTGAAGGCTTTGGTACATACAATTTTATTTTAAAAAACTGCTGTAACACACATGCCAGTAAGAAAACTGGGTGTTTTTATTAAAGCACATCAGTCCTTTTTCTGCTGAGCAGCCTGCTGGGCTGCCTGCTTGGCATTGTTGGCCTGCATCTTCTTCAGCCCCTTTTTGTTGTGCTTCTTTGCAAATCTCATGTTCCTCAGAAACTTGGGATCAACCTATAAAAATAAAGGAAAAATAAGCCATGTTGCAGAAGAGACATATATAAAAACATTTATAGCTCCATATTGTCCCAACTATTCCCAAAAGCAAGCTGTGACCAGTTCAGACTTTTCTGATTTTTCAACAAAATTTAGTCATCTGCAACAAGGTTTTAACAGCTGTTTTCCTTAACCACCACAAACAAACAAACAATCCCAAACCCCAGCAATAAACATAAAGAAAGAATAGGATGGGCAAAGCTGCAGGAGAGGCAGGACTGCACCCTCACTGAGCTTTGCAGAAGACAAATTTTTACATCACTTCCAAAAAGTTCTGTAGATCAGGACATCTACAAAGCAAATAAAATCACAACCCTCCCCTAACACAACATTTACTGTTTGCACTTTTAAGTGTGGAAAAAAACCCTGTTGTACCATTTGGATAATCTCAGAAAAAGCAATATACTGCCACTTCCATGTGTTTGGCCCACAAATGCCAATTCCTCTTATTTTGTAAGTGAAATTATCTGGATTAGTACAGACTAAGGAGAAGAGGAGGAGAGGAAGAGGAGGAGGAGGAAGAGGAGGAGAGGAGGAGAGGAAGAAGAGGAGGAGAAGAGGAGGAGGAAGAGGAGGAGAGGAAGAGGAGGAGAGGAAGAGGAGGAGAGGAAGAGGAGGAGGA
>JANPWX010000354.1:0-11398 GCA_024734555.1 Trochalopteron elliotii
GCCAGGCCATTAATAGGAATGCTCAGTGCAGGGGTTTGCTCAAAAAAATCCACGAGCTGGGTAACAAATCATAATCCTGGCAAAGCAAAAAAACCCTCCCTGTAAACCATTTTTTTTTTTCCAGAGGCCTTTGAAGATACCTGTGGGCATTTTTTGGTTGATTTACAGTCCAGCATCAACAAAATCTATGGGGTTGTGGAATAAATGTACTTTGGACAGTAAAGGAAAGGTCCACTGTTTAGAAAGAGTCTGGAAAATAGAAAAAAAGTGGAAAAAACTCTAGAAAATCTGTGGTAAGAAACAACCCTGCACAAGCTTGGTGAGTGCACAGGTAAAACCTGGGATGCCAAGTTCCTTTTATTAAATAGCTACAGCTGAAATCTTGGCGGCCATAAAATGAAGGGGAGTTTCACCATTTGTTTCATCAAAGCCAGGGTTTAATTCTCTAATTTCAGCTTGAAAGAACTTGGTAACCCAGCTGACTTCAAAGAAGAGATGTGTTTTTACAAATTATAACTAGTTTTCACATCCCAGTCCAAAGAAGTATTTTAAGGAGTGTTTTGAAGGTATTTGCAAGGTGCCACTGATGTCTGCAAAACAGGTGACTTTCCTGGAATTTGCCTTCCAAGTTTTCTACCCCTTCTGTCATTTCCCTCATGAAGTGAAGGAAAATGCTTTTCAAAATGCTATTGAGCCCTTCCAGTGACAGAAATTACTGAAGTTGCATGTGATCTGGACTCTGGAGC
The DNA here is from genome assembly GCA_024734555.1 of Trochalopteron elliotii. Taxonomy (NCBI): domain Eukaryota; kingdom Metazoa; phylum Chordata; class Aves; order Passeriformes; family Leiothrichidae; genus Trochalopteron; species Trochalopteron elliotii. The sequence goes on from JANPWX010000354.1 coordinate 747, forward strand.
TGGAGAAAAAGGCTGGATCAAGCATAACAAGCTTCTGAAAAAGGCGGAATTTGGGACAACAGAGCAATAAAAAAAGCCCAAAAAAGTGTTTTAGAAATTCTGCAAAGCGTGGCAGAGATGCACCTCGGAATTCAGGAGCAGAAAATCCACATTTATCACCAGGAATTAACGGCAGGGCCATCCTGGAGGATGGGAACAGCTGATGCTTGGCAGGGAGGGAAAAGTGGCCTGGTTATTTCTGTAAGAAAACAACATTTCGGGCAAAATCCCTGTGCACACCCCCTTCCCTGGGGGGATAATGGGCTGAGTTCCTTTTCAGGTGAAGGTTGATATAGATGTAGGTTGAATTAGGGGGAAGAAAACAAATGTGATTTGTTGCAAATATCTCACCACACGCGTTTGCGTGAAGAGCAAACCAACCAAATGTGTCTGTAAATACAAATTTTGCCAGTGCTGCTGTTTTGGGGGTGTTAGAAAGGCACTGGAGCAACAGGAGGAGCTTGAAATGAGCCCTGGGCAGGGGATCAGTTTGATGTTTTAAAATTAGCACAGAAAATAATATAAAATAAGGAAAACAATGAAAATTTGTCAGTATCTGATTTTTTTTAAAATTAGCACAGAAAATGATAGAAAATAATGAAAATAACGAGAATTTATCAGTATCTGAATTTTTTAAAATTAGCACAGAAAAATAATAGAAAATAATGAAAACAACAAAAATTCGTCAGCATCTGAATTTTTTAAATTAGCACACAAAATAATAGAAAATAATGAAAATAATGAAAATTTGTCAGAATCTGAAGGCCAGGGACTGTGTTGCACGGCTGGGTTGGGTCCCTGGTGGTGCCCCAGGCCAGGCTGGATGGGGTTGGAGCAGCCTGGGACAGAGGGAATTGTCCCTGCCCGTGGCAGGGGGGGAGCTGGATGAGCTTTAGGGCCCTTTCAACCCATCCCGTAATTCTGTGACCCCATGGGAAGTGCCAGAGGCAGAGCCTGTCCCGGGGATTCTGTGCCAGCCCCGATGTGCAGGGACAGACTGAGCCCACGGAAGGGGATACGAGATCTCTGCCCGCAGTTATTAAGAATAAAATGAGATTTATGCCCTTTTTTTCCCCTTTTTTAGGAGTCTCTTTGAGCAGTTTTGAGTGCTGGCTTTTCCTTACAGGGGATCTGAACCCCTGAATCGGTGCCTGGTGTGGATTGAAACAACTCCCCAATAACCTCTCCTAGCTCATACAAACCTGGATTATTCCACTCAGCCTATTTTATTTAACAGCTGATCCACAGGGCAAATTTCCTTTTCAAAAGGGCCGCTAAAGGATGGGTTTTTCTCGTCCCTTTCACAAATCCAGATGTTGAACAAAGGGAACAATTCCAAATGCAGGTATTTATTCGGCACATCATGCCCTCGATGTCTTTCTTCACCTGTTTCTCAGCTCACAAAGAGAACAAGGACTCCCCTAGATTGCAGCCCCGTGCCCTTCGCAGCGAACATTTCTTACCGAATTGTGTTTTAAATATATTTATCGCTTCCTCTGTTAAACTTCTTCAAGGGAGAAACAAGGGGGCTGAAAGTTTGTGTCTTGCTCTCTGCGCAGCGCCAGTGACCCCAGCCCATCCATTACACTGCCACGAGAAGAATCAGCCTCCAAACCCATTTGTCTGCTGGGCCTTTTAGGTTGCAAAATGGAACAGATTTTTATTTAAACCCCCATCTAAAGAGTGTCATTATCCACAAATCTGCTCATAAATGTTTTGGCAACTGACAAAAAAAATTAACTTCAGAAGAGGAAGCCATTAGGATGAAAACATTTCAAATCATGTCATTCATCAGATCTCTGCTCATCCAACAAAACTTGCTTTTGTTACAGGCAATTGTGGCGCTTAATCTCGGCGCTTTTCAGCAACACGTTTTTCTGATTAAAAAGCCATAATCGTACTGGCAGTAGTTAGAGATAGAAAAGATCTATTAGCTCCCTAAGCCCAGCTCCCTTCCCGAGCAGGACATAATCCCTGGCAGGAAGTCTTTCAGATATTAAGTTGATCCAGAGCTTAGTTTTAGCCAAGGGACTGAATATGGAAATCTGTAAGGAGGTGTCATAACATTTGGAATTCACAGAACCAAAATGTCTGGGTTTGTTTTTTGTTTTGTTTTGGGTTTTTTTTGGGTTTTTTTTTTTGTTGTAGTTGTTGTTTGTGGGGTTTTTTTATTTGTTTTGTTTTGTTTTGGGTTTTGTTGGGGTTTTTTTNNCTCCAGCTCAGGCAGAGGGAACTGGTGTGGGACAGGTCTGGGTGTCCCCAGCGTGTCACAGGGGAGCTCCTTGGGGACCCAAACCCTGGGGCACAGGGGGTTCCTGTTGCCTTGATTTTTTAGTCTTCTGATGTTTTCATTCTTGGACTGGAGTTTTTTCACGAATTGTAAGGAAAACAAAGAGTGATGTTTGGTAAATAATACATTCCTTCCAGGGGGAAGGACAAATTGATGGACTTCTGAGTTGACCAGTGGGGTCAGAGAGGTGTTAACCTCGTCCCCCAATCCCTGATCAAATTCCAAGCCTTATTTAAACGCCAAACCAAAATAAACTTTCCCTTTCTCTTCTCACTTCTCAACTTGATGGGTGAGTGTGGTTCTTTCGTGTCCTCTAGCGACAGGTTCTTGTGGTGGTTTAAGTTTTATCTTTTATTTTCCAGATTCTGCACTGCATTGGTATGTAACTCTGAACTTCATATAAAGTGTTAACAAGTTCTCCTCACAGCTCAGTCACACAAAACAATCCTTTTCCAGCCCCAGAACCAAGGGCACTGCTGCAGCTTCAGGCCCCAAAAAGTGAAAATAACAGAGAATTGAGGGGAGAAAACTGGGAGGATGGGACTGGATAACCTGTAATTGGACAATTAACCCCAATATGGAAATGGACCAAAACTTATAAAAGGATGAAAACTCCTAACTCAGAGTCCATTTTGGGTCCATCTTGGGTCCATTTTGGGTCCACCTTTGGTGTAGCCCTGGCCAGGCTCTTGTCCTGCCCAAGGTGTGCCCTATAAAAGCCTTTTAATAAATTCCTACTTTATTTCTTTGACTCTGTCCAGCCTCTGTTCCAGGCAGCCTCTCAAGGCATCATCTGGGGGATCCCAAATCTGGGGCAGAGCTCCTGGGGATCCAAACTTGGGACAGAACTCCTGGGGATCCCAACCCTGGGGCAGAGCTCCTGGGGATCCCAAACCTGGGACAGAGCTCCTGGGGATCCCAACCCTAGGACAGAACTCCTGGGGATCCCAACCCTGGGACAGAGCTCCTGGGGATCCCAACCCTGGGACAGAGCTCCTGGGGATCCCAAACCTGGGACAGAGCTCCTGGGGATCCCAAACCTGGGACAGAGCTCCTGGGGGATCCCAACCCTGGGACAGAGCTCCTGGGGATCCAAACTTGGGACAGAGCTCCTGGGGATCCCAACCCTGGGGCAGAGCTCTTGGGGATCCAAACCTGGGACAGAAGTCACTCCTGAGGATCCTAACCCCACCTCCCCAGCCAGGGAAGAGGCTGCTGGAAGCTTTGGGGGATGAGGAAGGCTGGGGACACCCAGGGCAGAGTAAATGGGAAGGGAAAGGCTGGTGGGTAAGGCTTGGCTTGGTCTCTTTCCCACCCTCAGTGATTCTGGGATAAATTCCCTCTCAATCCTTGTCCCTCTCCTTGGTATTTTAAAGGTTTGATCTCTAGAGTATTCCTTTTCCCAGCCCTGCCATGCCCCACACAAAAACCCCCTCACATTAATGGCATTAATCACCACATTAATGGTATTAATCACCACATTAATGGTATTAATCACCCCAGGGTGATTTATTCCTCCATGTCCCCTGCTCCTGTCACAGCCACAGGCACAGGATCTGTCCCCTCTGCACACGGGGAGACAATAAACACCCTGCTGCTCCCAAAATACCACCACAGCTCAGCTGAGCCAGAGCAGGGGGTGGAGATGAAACCACCTTTTAATTACATCTAGAAGGGAAAAAATTAAGCAGTAAAAATAAAGAAAATCCCTTTCACTTGGGATCCTGATGGCCAAAGGAATTTATAAGGAGATTTCTCCTCTGCTCCCCTCCATCCCCATCCATCCATCAGCACTGAGAGGCTGCTCCTGACCCCTCCTCACCCTTTTCCATTCAGGCATCTCCATGTGCTCCTCTAAACATCTCCAGGAGCTTCCTCTGCACCTCAGCACCCTCAGAGAATGTTTCTGTGGGATCAGGATGTGTCATTGTCAAATTTCTCACCCAGATCCAAGGAAAACGTCCAGAACATTCAGCCCTGTTTCATTCTAAGTTCATCATTCCTTATGTGCAGCTGGCACAGACACTGAAATCCTGCTCACAGGTAAGGAGATTTTCTTAAAAAAAAGAGCACAAACCCCAAGAAAACAGAAAAAAATCCAGTAAAAAAATTAAAATTGCTTTTTTCACTCCTTATGTGTAGCTGGCAGAGACACTGAAATCCTGCTCAGAGGTAAGGATATTTTCTTAAAAAAGAGTACAAGCCCCCCAAAAAGTAAAAAAATTAAAGTAAAAAAATTAAAATTAAAATTAAAATTAAAATTAAAATTAAAATTAAAATTGCTGTTTTAAAGAGGATTATGGCCTAATAATACCCATTTATGCCAAGTGAAAGGCTGCTGGATTCACTTTAACAGATCCACTGCAAATAAAAAACTGCAACCTGACTCTTCCTCTCTGATTTCCAAGATTTCCTCCTCCAGCTTTGTTTTGGGGATGGAAACAGAAGACATTTAGCAAAAAGAATTTAACCTACAGGAGCCTCGTCACAGGGGCATCACTGAATTCAACAAGGCTCCAAAAAGTGGGGCTTTTACCCCTGAATATTGATTCATAGGTTAGAGGAAATAACCTGATTTCTCACCCTCCAAAATCTATGGAAAGTCTCCCATTGGCTTCAGAGTGAGTTGGTTCAGTTCTCAATGTCACAGGAAAAATTCAGGATGCTTTCATGAGCCCAAATGAATTAAGTCAGCCAAAAAAAAAAAAGTTTAAAATTTGTTGCTGTGAAATTTATTACATTTAATAATGATAGCAAATAGGTTTTTTTAACGTTCTAAAACATCTTTTAAAACACTTTATAATTCAATAATAGAATGATGAGAAGAAAAGGTGACATGAAATTAAAATACCCACCTAGCTGTATGCTTTTAATTTGGAAAATTGCAATCAGAAATGGAAAGATGGAAATTTAACAGCTATATTGAAGATGATGAGAAGAATTCTTTCCATAAAGGTTAACAACAGATAATTACTTTCTCAGGAAATCACTGAACTGTCATGATTTTTCTGCTTTGTTTTCAGGGAAGTTTTATGATGCTCCCTTCTTGCCACTTGGCAATGAAACAAATGAGGTGAGATGGCAAAGATTATGAAAGAAATTAGCAATAATGAGTCCAGTAACTAAAAACATTAGTAGAGAAAATTGAGTTGACCTTACTTTTATAATTATTCATTTTCTTAATTGTTTTTTTTTTCTATTTTTTTTTTTCTGGAATAATTGGGCTGAAATGAAATAATGTGAGGTACAAGGCTCGGGTGTTTGGCAGAGATTAATGACCTGCCCCAGCCCACTCTGGAGGTCACCCCTGGGAAATACCTGCTCTGAGCTGTGACCCAGCTCCTCTCCCCCCTCTGCCTTCTCTGCACGGCACCCCTCCTGGAATTCTGGAAAATGAGAATTTTTCTTAAGAGAAAATTTCACTGACCCTCAAGAGAACACCACATTTGACCTGAGGCCATGGAAAAGGCTTCCAAAATTGAGTGATGGCACTGGGACTGTGGGTGTGGGGTTTGAATAGAAGTGTGTGATAGCACAGGGTGGAAAACTTAGAGTTTAAGGTTCTAGTATATAGTAAAATACAGTAAAATATAGTAAAATATAGTAAAATATAGACACCATCATCATTATATTCGCTGGACACGTGGTTCCTAATTTCCTCTGCTCCCTGGTGCCTCCCCTTCCCAAACCCCAGGTTTTGTCCCCTGCTGGCTGACTTCACTTTCCACTGCTCCACCAGCAGCTCCATCTTCTTTTCTTCCCCTATTTTGTTCAATTCTTCTTTAAAACACAAATCCAGATGTCATAAATCTGCTCCCTCTGCTTCTCCTTGATATCTCCTGAAATTCCCCTCCCCATTCCTCATCCCCAGCCCCACTCCTGGGCACGTTGGTCATCCCTTTTACCACCATCCTTTGAAGTTCTTTTTTTCTGGTCATACCTGGAGTGGTTTCCTCCTCCCCCCAGCACTGAGTTCATCACTTTTAACACTCTTTGTGTCAGAAAATCGCTGCTGTCCGGGGGCTGAGGCAGAAGGGAGCAGAATCTCTGTTTTTATCCTTGGCACTGCCCTGCGAGCTTTGTTACACGGGAGCGCAATTAACCCTTCATTCATCAGCCTTTAGAAAGGACATCTCTTGGTTTTCCCAGCCAAGGAAAACGCTTCTCTCCGTGCCCAGGAGAGATTTACAGCCCGGAACGCTGTGGACTCAACAATCAGAGACTGCTGACTGCGGAGAACAATGAACTTGTTAGTTAACAGAATTAACAGTGCGTTGTTTAAGCATAATGACAGCAATAAAACAGGAGATGTGAAGTTGATACAGTCACAACTGAATCATAATGGATGAGATATTTACGGCAAAGCTGTTAAAACATTGAATAAAATATGGGGAGAGCAAAAGCAGATGTGATTTTATTCTTCAGAGCTGAAGCTTGTGAAGTACGAGGTAGCATGAGTAATAATCACAGGTTCTGGTTCACAATGCATTAATAAATATTGATACGGTGCCAGTGCTGAAACTTTCCAGATACCAAAATAAAGTGAGAAAGCAGGCTGCTGCATTATGGATTGCTAAGTTTAAATTGTAAGGCACACATGGCACAGTGCAGCCATTCTGTTCTCACACACCTCTTTATTTAGGGCCTGAACAAACCCCCCTCCACCGTGTGCCACAGCAGTGCCACAGCCCCCAGGGTGCAGGTGCAGCCCCAGGGCAGGGGGAGATTTCTCAGTGCAGAATTCTCACCCAGCTCTGGTGCTCAGACCCTCTCTCAGGGCTCTTTTCAAGGTGGGATTCCAGGGAAAAGGCTGAGGGGCTGCCCTGGGAGGAACATCCCAGCTCAACCCAAAGCCTTTCCTTCCAGCATCCTCCAGAGCTCCTGCTGACACCCTCCTCCTCCTCTATTTAACTGGAATAATGATCCCAACCTGAGCAGACACTGGGGATTCTGGCTGCAGTTTCACCCACGAGGAAAGGTGCTGTGAAACCAGCACAAAGCTGAACGAGAAATTTCAAATACTGACAGTAAATCTGACTCAGCTCCCCTCCCACCTGCCCAGACACATCCCAACACACCAGCTAAGGCGTGTTTGCACACATGAAACCCTTCCCCAGTCTGCACAGCCCTGCTGGGGTGGTTTTCCTGCAAAAAAAAAATCCATGAATCAGCCTGAATGATCCCTCCTCCTGGTGATACCATGACAGTATCAGTGTCCCCAGTATCAGCATCAGTGTCCTCATCAGAGATACCACAACCACTGGGGAAACAGGGAAAGGAGAAACCTCGAGAATTGGGGATAAATGTGACCATTAGAGGTGGGCAGGGCCCATGGGCCAAGGGGAAAAGCAAATGAGGTAATTAACATAAAACTGCAGAGCACCCTGGGGGAACCTTTTTGCTCACCCTAAACTGTGAGGCTTCCCCAAATCCTATGGCAGATTCTCCCAAGTGTCGCCCTAATTTTTCAGCCTTCTGATGTTTTCATTCCTGAACTGGAGAGTTCTCACACATTGTAGCAAAAACAAAGAGTGATGTTTGGTAAACACATTCCTTTCCAGGGGGAAGGACAAATTGATGAAATTCTGAGTTGACCACTGGGGTCAGAGGGGTGCTCCTCTTGTCCCCCAGTCCTTGACCAAATCCCAAAAACTATATAAATTGTGATCCCCCAATAAACTTCCCTTTCCTTTTCCTTTTCATCTCACATCCTGACAGGTGAGTGTGGTTCTTTTTGTGTCCTCTTGCCACACACAAGGCATTGCCCAAAAATTCCCCTAGCAGGCTCAGGGGTCTCCAGAGGCAGCAGCCCCTCTGCAGGACCCTGGGTGGGTCAGAATGGATCCCTGGGAGCTTTAGTCTCAGTCTGAGAGCTTTGGTCTCAATCTGGGAGTTTTGGTGTCAATCTGGAAAAGTTTTGGTCTCAGTCTGGGAGTTTTGGTCTCAATCTGGGAAAGTTTTGGTCTCAATCTGGGAAAGTTTTGGTCTCAATCTGGGAGCTTTGGTCTCAGTCTGGGAGTTTTGGTCTCACTCTGGAAGTTCTGCACTGCAATGAGACACCAAACCTCACCCTCAGGATCTCTTCCACTGTACCTGCACTCCAATGTTATTCCACTCTCCTCTGACAGAGAGCTCAAAGCCAGAGAACCCAAGGGCACTTCATTCTTGTGAGGGAGGAGACTTTGGAACCCAAGTGCTGGAACCTGCCCTGAAAACGCCCCCATGGTCTGCTCAAACCCTTTCTGGGGCTCTGCACATCTTCAATGTCATCATCCCCCAGTCTGAGCCACATCCCTGCGGGATCAATGCTGTTATTGATATTAAAGTGCAGCAGCTGATTTAGGCTCCTGTGACATATGGACTGCTGTCCACCAGGTACTGAACTGCGACCACTAAACTCATTTCACTGGGATCTCAGCTCCAAATGGAGTATTAGGGATAAACGGCCAGTGCTTTAATGGTCATTTCACACTCCATCATCAGCCCATCCATCCCCTGCACGTGCCACTTAAGTCTTCCATTCCCTTCCCTCGAATACATCAGAGCAAAGAGGAATGTGACAAAACAAACGCTGAAAAAAAAAAGCAACCTTTTGCTTGTTGTTGGTGGGTGCTTTCCCCCTCTAACTAAATGGCGAATTGTCCCATTATCCTCATTTCCTGCAAAAATCTGGATCTGCAGGACCTTCGGTGCAGCAAAGCAAGGCAGTGGCACAGTCAGCTTGTGTGTGGAGTGCTTCTGTTTTACATACTGACACGCATTTTAACACGGAAAAGGTCAGAGATGGAAACAGCACAGCTTGTTGCTGTGACAGCAGACATTTAACAGAAAGACTTCTGGACACACTACAGTTTAAAATAATTTAGTAAAATAATTGCCATGATTGATTTTTTAGGTCCCCGGGTTCATACCACACACTTTTGTGTGACAACTCCCTTCAGTGCTGCTTTTTTCTTTCTTCTGTAGCTTTTTATTTTACTTTTTTTTTTTTTTCCCCTCTCTCCAGCAATGATAAGAAATGCATTTCAAGTAAGTTCTGGGATGTTGTCAAAGTTTGCTCAGATTCACAAACTCCATCATTTGCTGAGCAGGAGCAACATGCAGAGCTGCTGCCAGCCCTTTGTCCAGCAGCACCAGGCTGGCAGGGATCACCTGGATAAATCAAATTTTGACTTCTGCCCTGCCAGTGCTGGCCCAGCCTGTCAGGACTGCAGCTCCTGCTTTGCTGCAAACACAGCCACGGCCTGCACAGCACATCTGAGCTGGAAATAATCAGTAATTAATGCAAATAAAAGCCAGGAAGTGTCTTATGTTTAGGGGGCAATAAAGGGATTGTGAGATGTCAGAGAAATAAGCAAAGCTGAGGAACTTCAGAGAAGCACGAAGTCCATTCCATGTGATCCCACACAGCCCTGGATTACAGGGAATTTGGGCACAAGAATACCTGTCCCAGGCCAGGCTGGATGGGGTTTGGAGCAGCCTGGGGCAGTGGAAGGTGTCCCTGCCATGGCAGGGGTTGGAATGAGATGAGATTTAACCAACCCATTGGTAGAGATGGGTTAGTTAAACCCCAACCCATCTCACCAGTGAGATCTCAACCAAAACAAGATGCCCAAAAAATGAGATCCCAACTCAACCCTTCCCCAATTCCACACTGCACAACGTCCAGCACTGGAAAACCTGGGATCTTCTCGGGGTTTGGGGGTGTTCCCTGAGATTCAGGGGGTTTGAGAGCCTTTTGCCCTTCGAGAGGCCTGAGCCAGACACAAGAACAAAGCAGAGTTTTCAGGTTCTTGTTTCTCAAGGTTTCTTGCTTTGTTTATTATTTCTTATCTTACAAGTCTTACTGTGCCCAGCCAAGGTCTTCACAGCAGCTGGGATAGCAGATGACTCCCTCTTCGATGGGATGTTGTTACTTCTTATAGTAATTCTTATGTATTTATTATTTACATTTACATGCCTATAGCTATCATTTATATTAACAAGGTCACCTCTACTCTGACCCAATCCTCTTGAATCACTTTGTGCCACCATCACAGCAGAAGATGGAGACAAAGAAGAAGAGCCCAGGGCACTGCCCTAAATCCTCCATCTTGCTCCTCATTCACCTCCATTCTAAAAACCCAAAACTACAGGATTTTCCACCCTGTGATAACTAAACTACTGTCTTTCACACTTTTGTGACTTGTAATTCCTCTCTCAGCGTTGGAAGCTTTTCCCATGGACTGAAATCAAAGCCAGTGTCTTCCTGGGCTCTGTGCCAGGGTCTCCAACCCCCCTGGACAGACCCCAGACCCCCCTGGACAGACCCCAGACCCCCCTG
>JANPWX010000354.1:22655-53533 GCA_024734555.1 Trochalopteron elliotii
AACAATTTTTTTGAGTATTGGCAGCCACGTATCCTCTACAAACAGGATTTTTTCCACTCAGGTGGTGATGCCATCCTAAACTCCCAGTCAGTTTTTTGCAGCTAAGTTCTAAACCCCTGAAAGCAGCATTTTGTGATGGAAATGCTGATCCAAGCTGAACCAGAGCAGCAAGAAGAGTGCCACACACCATAAAAATAAAAGTGAATCATAAAGCAGTTAAGGTTTGATTACTATAAAATACCTGGGCTTGAAATTTTGATTCAGACTTGGGCTTGGGTTTTTTTTTTTTTTTTTTAATTACATCTCATGACCTAGAGATACTTTTTGGACAGATGATGTCTGGGGAATTAGATCAAAGATCCTTTTTGTAACTTCAGAATGCAGCACTAACGTGTTCCGTGGTCTCCTTGAAGCATAAAACACAGGACTTTGAAAGTTATTTGGTCTGCTTGTAAATAACAGTGGGAAGTGGAGCTTGCAATTAAAGAGAAACTCCTTCTCTCAACTCCAGCCAACCAAAATTGAGATTTCTAGGGGTAAATCAAAAAAAAAAAAGAAATGAAAAAAGGAAAAGCCTCCCAAGATTTCAAAGATGCCTGGTAGGAATATTTCTTAATTGAGCCATGCTTTCGAGCTGCATGGAATTGTTCTTATTAAAAATTGAATAAGAACAGAGGAGAAGAACATGGGAGCTTTTGAGAGATTAGAGCTTTGTAAGATTTACTTAAAAGGTTTCTATTAGACTTCAGGGCCTCTCTCACATTGTAAGAGCTCACCTCTGCACAAAATAATCTGAAAAATTGGGGTTCCAGCCACTCAGCCCAGCAATCAGTTGGTTGGAAACCAGGAAAAAACCCCTTTTTTTGCAGGACAGTGGCTGTGCTGAGGCTGGGTCCCTGTGTTTGCTTTGCTTGCCAAATAACAAAGTTATTCCTAGGAGAGACTTCTTCTTGCTGTCCCTCTGCTCTGACCAATGTGAGTGAAGAGGTTTGTCTCTGTGTCACCAATCCAGTTGGTCTGTGTAAAAAAGCATAAAAGGGAGACACATCCCAGAAATAAAGGAGTCATTTTCAGCCCTCTGAACCTCAGAGTCTGTGTGGTTGTGGTGTAAAACAGCCTCACCAGGACACAGGCAGCCCTGGTGCCCTCAGCTCAGCCAGGATTTACTGCCTGATCCTCATCACCCCCACCCCTAAAACACAGAAATGATTAAAAGCAGCTAAGTGGGAATAAAAGGATGTTCCTGCCGTGCCCAGTTGTTCTGGGAAGTGCCTCCCTCCTGCAGCCAGTTCCTTCTGGGAACAGCCTCAGAGCTGCTGCTGGATATGGAGCCAAGCAAGGAAAAGGAATTAATAATTTAATCTTGAAGTTTCAGCTTTGTATTTATGCTGCATTTATTAGTAAACTACGGTTTGGTCTCATAGTCTTCTCATTCATGAGAATAAATGCCCTGAATTTTAAATTAGGGAGAAAAAAAAAAAAAAAAAGACTAAAATGTGAAATAATTCAAAGGTAGGATATGGTTAATGATAAAAGGGAGATAAATTTAAACAAGTTAACAAAAAAATCTTATGGGATAATTCACCAAAGAAAAGGCACCAGGATGGGCTGCACAAAGAGAAATAAAAGCAGAGCCCACCAGCTATACAAAAATCACTTTAAAGCAGTCTGAACAACCTTTCATCAAATGTGAATGAAATCTAAACTTATGTGCAATGAAGTTGCTGTCTTTGCTTTAAAAAAAAAGAAAAATCCTTAGCCTGCTAAAAATCTTATTGTTAATAATTTTACCAATTTAGGCATTTCTAAAAGTCTCCCTAGGAATATTCCCCTGCCTTAGAACCTGAACATCCTTTCCTAAAACAGCACCACGGCAAAGGAAATTTGCTTTTTGTGAAGTGTTAAACACCTCCTTAAAAGAACCGAAAGGCATTTGTAAGTTTTCAGCAGGGCAGGCTGCCTTGTAGTGACAGAATATTCAGCTGTGATTTCAACAGGAGAGCTCTGCTCTTCAGTGTCACCTCACACAAACCTCTCCAAGGCTCTCAGAGCTCCCTGCACAGAACCAGGAAAACTGGAAAAAGCTCATGGGCAGCTCAGTTTTCTCTTTCTTTAGCTGGAGATTACAAAATTATTGAGAATTTACTGATACTGGTCTGAAGAGTCACCTAAAAAGCCCAGATATGGGACAAGATATAATTAGAAAAAGTACCAAATTTTTTTGACATAAACCTCTTATAACCCATGTAATTAGAGAAATTTATCTCTTTTTTCTCTTTTTTTCCTAATTAATTAACTTTTAAGTGTTGGTTAAGGAAGAAAGCCAGTCATAGAAATGGCAGACAATGAAAAAAACTGTCAATTTTTGGGCAGTGATTCACATAGCAACCCTCTGTGAGCTCCAATATGGTTTAGCACACATTTATTGTAGGGGCTGTGCTGACACAAACCCTCTCCCTGGAACCTTGTGCTCCCTTTTTAGGGTCACTCCCAGCTCAGGAAATGTTATTTAATTGTTTACTGCCTCAACCTCAGGTCCCTCCCACCCCAACCACACTCCAGAGCAGAGAATATATCAACATTTTGTGTGCAACAGATCAAAGCCTAACGGGCAAAGCCTCCAACTGCTGCTGCCATTCATTTTGATAAAACGCTAGCCATGAATAATTAGTATTCATTTGCTCTAATTAAGGAATCTGGCTAATGGGAGCTGGATTTAGAAGCGGCTGGGGCAGATTCCTGGGGCCCGGCAGGTTCAGAGCCCAGCCCAGGTGGGCACGGGGCTGCTCCCCGGGGCAGGGCAGGAGGACTGGGAGGAGATTTCCAGCAGCACCACGGGCTGCAGCATTTCTCAGGTCCTGCAGATCCTGCGAATTGTGCCTAGAGCAGAAATTCAGTTCTGGGAGCACGAGGCAGCAGAGCAGATGCACAGATGCTTTTTCTTTCTATATTATTGTTATAATGCAGTAAACTCGTGTAAGAGTGAGCAGGCAAAGGATGGAGCAGGCAGGGAGATGGTACAGGGAGCTCAGGAGCTTTGCCCAGGGACTGGGGCTGCTCATCATCACCATCATCCTCCCCAAAATCACACCCTGTGCCTCAGAGCATCACCCTGACAACTCCTGGAGCTGCCCAGGGAGCAGATGGAGAGCTCCTCTCCTGCCTGTCACCACATCATCATCATCATCCTCCCCAAAATCACACCCTGTGCCTTCAGAGCATCACCCTGATACTCCTGGAATTGCCCAGAGAGGAGATGGAGAGCTGTTCTCCTGTCTGTCACTGCACGGCTCCTCCTCCTCATCATCATCCTCCCCAAAATTACACCCTGTGCCTGTGACACTCCTGGAGCTGCCCAGAGAGAAGATGGAGATCTGCTCTCCTCTCTGTCACATCATCATCATCATCATCATCCTCTCCAAAATCACACCCTGTGCCTGAGAGCATCACCCTGACAACTTCTGGAGCTGCCCAGAGAGGAGATGGAGAGCTCCTTTCCTGCCTGTCACCACATCATCATCATCGTCATCATCATCATCATCCCCAAAATTACACCCTGTGCCTGAGAGGATCACCCAAAAAATGCTGGTACTTTAAAAAATAATTCCTGCTTAGATTGCCCTTAAATGCTGCCTCTTCACTAGTTCTTTTATGTTTTCTGTTAATTAAAAGAAAACAATTACACTCGTCAAATCAGTGAAATTTACAGTTCAACACCTCTGCCTTTAAAACGGTAAAAATAATTTCCAATTAAAAAAAAAATCTTAAAAAATTATTACTATTTACCCCAAATCCCCCTTTTTTGTTCCCCTCTCTAAAATGCCATCTGGGATGAGGCCAAATTACACTTCTAAAGGGCTCAATAACACAATCAGATTTCTGTGGGAATGGTTATAGATTCTGCTCTACACCAGTGTTAGTTGGCTCAGCTATAAAATATCTATATCTCTGTATCAATGATAGATGACCCGGGATAATAAAAGATCTTGACTCGCGTGTATGTTAACAATTAATGGGATGTATAATGTATCACATACTGTGTGTGGAAGGTAATAAAGAGGTGTAAATGAGAATTACACTGGTTAATTGGTGTCATTAATGGTTCTTTTGTTCTGCTGGAAAAGCGGTGTCTTGTTCGGAGGGTGATGTCGGAGGGCTGAGTGCAGAGCCCGGAGCTGAGATGGGTCTAAAATCTCAGCTCGGCTGGGAAGGGGCTCCTGTAGGGGTCTGTCCTGATAGGGATCCCGCTGAGAAATTCAGATTCCATCCTGCTCAGAAATCCAGGTTCAATCCTCCCCTGATAGGGATCCTGCTCAGAAATCCAGATCCCATCCTGCTCAGAAATCCAGGTTCCATCCTCTCCTGACAGGGATCCTGCTCAGAAATCCAGATTCCATCCTGCTCAGAAATCCAGGTTCCATCCTCCCCTGATAGGGATCCTGCTCAGAAATCCAGAGTCCATCCTGCTCAGAAATCCAGGTTCCATTCTCTCCTGACAGGGATCCTGCTCAGAAATCCAGATCCCATCCTCTCAGCCAGGCTGGTCCCTGCTCCTGGGGGCAGCCCACACAGCTCAGCCCTGCCTGGCCAAGCAGGTTCCCTCTGGTACCTCTGGGACAGGTCAGGAGCTGCTCTCCCTGTTTCCCTGGCTTGGCCTCCTTCTGATCCCTCCTGCCTATCCCATCTCCGTCAGCACAACCAGCACTGATGATGCTGAAAACCATCTTTCCCCCCTCCTCAATCAGTTTATTTTTTTAATTCCCCCAGTTTCCCTCCAGCCCTGCCCCAGCAAACAGCCCACCTCCATCCATGCAGCACAACCAGCACTGATGATGCTGAAAATCACCCTTTTCCCCCTCCTCAGTCAGGAGGATTTGACTGTTTTGACTGATAGTTTTTTTTTAATTACCCCTGTTTCCCTCCAGCCCTGCCCCAGCAAACAGCCCATCTCCATCCCAGCAGCCCAACCAGCACATCACTGCACTGATGATGCTGAAAACCACCCTTTTAGCCCCTCAATCAGTTTATTTTTTTAATTCCCCCAGTTTCCCTCCAGCCCTGCCCCAGCAAACAGCCCACCTCCATCCATGCAGCACAACCAGCACTGATGATGCTGAAAATCACCCTTTTCCCCCTCCTCAGTCAGGAGGATTTGACTGTTTTGACTCATAGTTTTTTTTTTAATTACCCCTGTTTCCCTCCAGCCCTGCCCCAGCAAACAGCCCATCTCCATCCCAGCAGCACAACCAGCACATCACTGCACTGATGATGCTGAAAACCACCCTTTTAGCCCCTCAATCAGTTTATTTTTTTAATTCCCCCAGTTTCCCTCCAGCCCTGCCCCAGCAAACATCCCATCTCCATCCTAGCAGCACAACCACCACTGATGATGATGAAAACCATCCTTTTCCCCCTCCTCAATCAGTTTAATTTTTAATTTCTCCCTGTTTCCCTCCTGCCTCAGCAAGCACTGCTGCCACACCCACATTTCTCTTGTGTTGTTTGGCAATCCAGCTTCCCAGAGCTTGGAAAATTCAATCCCACATCCCTCAGCTGGCTGGAAGTGATGCTTTTTGTCCAGAACTCCTGGAATATTTAGTGACAGAAGAGTTCAACTGCAAACATTGGGAAAGGGAAGGGGAGGAGTTAAATGTTTCTTTAATTTAAAGAGGAAACTGCTCCTTGTGACCCAAATCCAGTGTTCCAAACCTGCTCCATCCAGAAGAACATGCTGCTGAAACTGAAAATGCATGTGAAAATGCAGAGCACTGCAAAGCCTCTGCCACAGGGGCACAAATCTCAGAGCCAAGGACTCCCAGCCCGGGAGGAGAGCCAGCTCCCATCCATCACCCCAAAGGTGGATCCCACTAACCACACCGAAAAATATTTAGCAATTAGAATAAAAGATACCTTTTTAACGAGTGACTTTTTAATCAGCTGTGCTGTGCTGTAAATCAGCTGGTGCAGGCTGTTCTCCAAAGTGCTCCAGCTCTGCATTCCAGCCCTGCCAGGCTGAGCTGTGCCCACCCAGCCCAGCACCAGCTCGAGGGGACCAGGGGGAGAGAATTTGGTAAAATCCCTGTGGAACCTGCAGGGTTCTGATCTCTGCACCCTGAATTGGTGATTGGGACTTCATCCTGGGCTTGGGGGAGATGCTGGGGATGCTGAGGGACAGGGGTGGGTATGGGGATTGGGATGGGGATGGGAACAGGGATGGGGACAGGATTGGGACAGGGATGGGAACAGGGATGGGGACAGGATTGGCACAGGGATGGGAACAGGGATGGGAACAGGGATGGGAACAGGGATGGGGACAGGGATGGGAACAGGGATGGGGACAGGGACAGGGATTGGGACAGGGATGGGGACAGGATTGGGACAGGGATAGGAACAGGGATGGGAACAGGGATGGGGACAGGGACAGGGATTGGGACAGGGATGGGGACAGGATTGGGACAGGGATGGGAACAGGGATGGGGACAGGATTGGCACAGGGATGGGAACAGGGATGGGAACAGGGATGGGAACAGGGATGGGGACAGGGATGGGAACAGGGATGGGGACAGGGACAGGGATTGGGACAGGGATGGGGACAGGATTGGGACAGGGATGGGAACAGGGATGGGCACAGGGATGGGCACAGGGATGGGCACAGGGATGGGGACAGGGATGGGGACAGGGATGGGCATAGAGATGGGGATAGGGATTGGGACAGGGATGGGCACAGGGTCGGGCACAGGGATGGGGACAGGGATGGGGACAGGGACAGGGATGGGGACAGGGATGGGGACAGGGTCGGGCACAGGGATGGGCACAGGGATGGGGACAGGGATGGGCACAGGGTCGGGCACAGGGATGGGGATGGGGATTGGGGACGGGGATGTGGCACAGGGACAGGCACAGGGATGGGGATGGGGATTGGGGACGGGGATGTGGCACAGGGACAGGCACAGGGACAGGCACAGGGACAGGCACAGGCCCGTGTCCTGCCCCACCTGCAGCAGGCACAGCAGCAGCCACACTCTGGTTAATCCCAGTGGCTGTGCTGCAGTGACAGCTCCAGACAAGAGCAGAGGTCAAACACTCAACTCCTGACTGAAAACTTCCTGCCTGAGCTCGGAGCCTCCAGGCCTAACAAGATCCCTTCCCCAGACATGTCCTGGCACTGACAGACTCTGCAGCCTCAGCACAGGGATGTTCTGTGGATGTTCTGTGGGCTGAGGCCACGGCAGCATCACCACCCCAAACACTCAGGGACAACATCTCACCCCAGAACCAAGGGCTGGATCTTCCAAAGCTGCTCTGGCCACTGTTGCCAAACCCGAGTTCTTTAGAGGGTTAATTGGCTTCTCACAAAGTGGCCTGTGCACACTGGAAACTTCATTTCGATTGCCATATTTAATAAATTAACTTAATAGTGGTACAGAAGAATGTCTGACTGGAGGCTGCATTCATCTCTGGCTTAATTCACTTCTGTAGCAAGTTACTGTTGAAATGGGATGCCCGAAGATCACCATAAACCCACAAAATAACACTGATAAACCCACACAATAACACTGTCCCCAACCCCTGCTCCTGCCCTGTTTTACTTCTACCCACAACCATCTTCAAGCCCCAAATCAGAGTATTTCCCCCATCTGGATTTAAAAAAAAAAAATAATTCTTTTTCTTAACGTTCCCTCACACTACAGACATCTGTAGGGTTTAAAAATTTTAGAGCATTTTTGAGTACATCATTTCTCTTGAACAAATTTGCATAACTAAAAGCAAACAGGCGATATAAAAATGCATTTGTGTGATCATCATTTTAAGGGCTTGACTAAAACCTTTTTAGGGAGACAATTAGCGATGCAGAGGGAGTGTGGCTGATTTATGTCTGTGACAGATTCCCTGACTGCTCTGTCTTGGTGTATTCTGAGCTCTCCATTCCCATCACCAACTGGTAAACACCTCCATTAAATATTTCTCTTTTGACCTGTACACTTATATTTCATTAGAATACATTACACATGGGCCAATATCAGAGGAATTTATCCAAACTCTTGGTGCAGTTGGTTTTGAGGGTGGAAAGCTGCAGGAAGCCAGACAGAAATAAGAACCTTAAACTGCCCAGAACACAGTTGTGGTTTCTAAAAAAATTCAGAGGTGATTTAACCTCATTCACCTAATTTTTTTGCACATTTTCTATTTGTATGATACAACAAAAAGAAAGCAGAACAAAACTCTGTTAATGGTGTAAGAGCCATCACAACCCAGGAATTTGAAGTCTTGCTCTCTGTCTGCCCCTCCCTGAGATGGGCTCTCTCTCTCCACCTCTCTTTCCTGCTTTAAATGATTCCAACAAGCAACTTAATTTTCCCCATTTACCTTCCCCCCACAGCTGTCCTCTTCAGGGAAGCACAGAATGAATTGGCTGTGTGTTTACAAGTTATTTGGATCCTTTTTCCCTGTCTCAAGATGTCTCATGATGAGATTTCTCACCCATAACTAATTACTCCACTCACACAGACCAGAGCCTTCCTTCCCAACACTAACAGTGCTGCAATTTGCTTAATTCCACACCTTTTATTTTTGGAGAAAAATAAATTTAAAAAGGTTTCCTGAGATGCTCTGGAAGCACCCCTGAGTCCTGAAATGTGCTCTGACCTCTCGCTGAGGCTGAGAATTCATCCTGAGGATGGCACTGGGGAAAAAAACAGCCACAGGGCACTTCCTGAAGGAGTCACAGCTTTTTATCTTTTTTCTGGGCAGTGAAGAACAGTTTGCCAAGGCAAACCCACCCTGTGCCACCAGAGAGGTGTGAGGCAGGGCTGGGGAGCAGCTCTGCCTGCCCAGGATCAAAAGAGGGTGGCAACAAAGAGAACTCTGAGTGTTCCACGAGCCAGAGCCTGTCCTGTGCTGCCTGGGGATCATCAGGAGAGAAGGAAAAGCAGTTTGATTTCAGGGATCTGCCTCCTGCAGGTGTCCAGAGCCTCCTGTTGTTGCAGCAAGAGGAAAGCTGAAATGAGCACCCACCCTTTGTAGCAAGGTGCAAGAGATTTCTCGGGCACCTGTGCAGGAGTTATTTGTTTTCTGTGACACTTGTTATTTTGTTATTTTTTCTTTATTAAACCTTCTGATTTACAAAACACCTTCGAGGAGCAGTCTGGCTCAAATTAATTAATTGTAGCCACTTTTCTGCCAGGCTGGCCCTTGTAACAGTGTGTCTTTTTCGGAGTGCAGCTAAGGCCTTTCTATATCCCAGCCAGCCTCTCCAGTAGAGAAACTGCTTGAGAAGGATTCAGGCAGCAATTCAAGCTCACACATCCACACACATTACAAGGCTGGCTCAGCAGAGGGGCAGAAGGCTCCCAGCCCCAGATCAATTTGCAGCAAGTGTTTATTCTAACAGCCAAAGGTGAAATCTGGAGCCAAAGAGAGAGAACATGTGGTTTTTCTCAGTTATATCAGGTCTCAGGTGTGTGGGTGGCACAGGGGGCAGGGCAGGGGACAAGTGACCACAGGGAAGAGAGGAACAGGACACCAGGCCCCATGTCCAGTGGGGAAACAGGGAAAGGGGATGCCATGGGGTGGGTGATGGACTTGCCAAAGCCAGAGAGAAGATTGCACAATGTCTGCAAGGAGCCATGGTGGGGAAGCCTTTTGTTACACCTGGGAGGGATATCTTTAATCTTCACCTTTCCAGGGCAGGGCAGCTGGAAATTCCTTTAATGCCACAAGGGACTCCACAGACCCTCAGTGTGGGGCAAACTCACACTTTGAGAATGGTCACCCCTGACACTGCCCAAGGTAAAAACCCCAGCCAGGGCTGCCAACAACAATTGCAGCACTCAGCACGTCCCTGGAGCCCCTGACCCCTTCCTCAGTGCTGGTTTTCCTGTCAGGAAACATTTGCTGCACACAATGCTGAGGAGTCATGGCATCAAGGGAATCACCAGAGCCTAATCCCAGCCCATCTCAGCCATTATTGCACCCTTCTCCTCACAGGGTGAGTTTCCAACACAAGGAGCAAAAGGATATAATTTTTTTTGTGTTCTTTCATCCCTCGTTGTGGTGAGGTTCTCCCTGCTGCAATCCCATTATCAGCAGTCCTGGTGAAAGGGAGTTTGCAGTGCCCTGGGGTCGGGATGTGGCCCCAGACAGATCAGTCCAGACTGTCACCTTGCAGGTTTGTCCACGGGCAGGGAGAGGCAGTGCAAGGGGTTTTATTTCAGTTGCTGCATCCCCATCTCAATCCAGGTGAGCTTTAGAAGCTAATGTTCAATGATAAATCAACTTTACTTCAAATCAGAAATCTGCCTGTACTCAGCGTGCAGCATTTCTTATGGAAAAGAGGCTGATTTTTTTTTCCTTTCCTAAACACATGAACTTAACACAGAGCACACAAAATTCCAGTTTTATTTAGCTGTCACTGACTCTTTCAGGCAGCTCAGAGCTGAAAAGCCCCCACCACACTGCCCCAGAAATGAGGGAAACATTTAAAATTAAAGCTAAAAAGGTGCTCTGTAGAAGTTCACGAGTGGTGGGGGTATTTATTACAGGTATTTTGGTCTCTGTGTAAAGGAATATTCCCACTAATATCAGTAGGAATTGGATGCACACACCCGGAGGGAGAAACACACATTTGTTTGCTGGTAAATAATTTTTAAGCTCAGGAAATAAATTGATCAGTATTGTTTTCCCAGACCCCAGATTCAGGAGACTTTATGAAGATGAGAGTGCTCTGACTGGGAAATAATTTCTGTTTCGGGAAGCTCATTTCTTCGAGGCAAAGAACCTGAAAGTTTATAATGCTCACCAGAAATGAGTAATAATTTATTACTTATGGATATGTCTGTGCTGCGAAGTATATGGGACATGGAATGAAATCCTGGGCATATTCAAGTTAATAACAGAACTGCCACACTTTAACAGGGTGTTAGCCTCCATAATTTACAGCCTAAGAGCAGATATTGGACCCTGGAAAAGTTTAATTTGAACTTCAGGGAAGAATCAGACTGTATCAGACTAGAAACCTCTCACTGATTTTAGGAACCACTCAACTGAGTTGGAGCAACTGCATCACAACACATCTGCAGAGATGTCAGGGAATAACATTTATCTAAATAAACAATGGGTGAAAGATAATTGAAAAAGGAAAAAAAAAAGGCAAAACCAGACACTGTGGACAAACAGCACAGAAAAAAAAAAGAGTAAACTAATTCAAAATCTTCAGGGAAATAGAAATCAGGTCCTTACTTCTGGGAGCTCATGATTAAAAAAAAAAAAAAAAAGAAAAAAAGCCCCCTGCCAGTGCCCTTTTAAGTGCACAAGCTTGCTGCACTGAGGATACAGGCTGCCTGAAATTAGTATAAATCTCCCAGTGTATTAAAGCAGCAGCAGATGAGGGTAGCTATGGTAATTCTAGCACTTTATTAAACACCAGACAAATTGAAGAGTACATTTCCTGCTTTTGTTTTTTGAAAGAAATGACTGATATCTCCTGGCTGGGGAATGCTGAGGGCAAGGGAAGCTGCCTGCAGTGGCTTCACCCAGAGCTGCAGTGCATCCATCAGGACATTTACTGGGGTTTTCTGTGGGAACACTGGAAGGGGAAAGGGGGGAACTGATCTCTTGGTGCTGAAATTAATTTTATTGCGGGGCTAACTAATCCTCTCCCCCCTGGAATGGCACACAAATAAATAAAGAAAAATGGCTGGGAGGGCTCGTCCCTCTGCTCAGTGTGTCTGCAGCAGGGCTGAGCTCTGCACCATCCCCAACTCCAGCTCAGAAAACAGATCCATAAAGAAGCAGGGATCTGATTAGGACACAAGAAAAAAAAGTACGTTTATATTTTGACCGTGTTTTATTTTTAACATAAACCATCTTGGAAAAAAAAAAAAGTTTTATGATTTAGCATTTATGAATGACTAGATTTTAAGAGAATTGTAATATTTTTTTTAGGGTATTTCAGCTCTATGAGTTATTTCTTGTAGATTCAGATAATGACATTATAAATCTTTCTGTGGAGGCAATTACTAAGGCAGAAATGGCCTATTCCCCATTGGCTTTTAGGCTCAGCTTACTGACATATTACAAGCAGGCTTACCATGGTCATTAAAAACTGATCTGGGATTTATTGTACCTCTTTAAACTCTCAGTACTTTGAAAAGTATTGAACAGAAAGGAATACAAGGTGAAGTTACAAAAGGATCCAACGAAGCAATCAGGGGAAAAATAGGCTTAATTTATCCCAGCAAGGCCCACCAGAAGCGCCACAAAAATATTTGAAATTGAGCTTCGAGTCCTTAATAGAGATCACTCCCATGAGCTATTAATCATATCAAATGGAAACACTTCTAAGCAGAGGGTTTGGGAACAGGAGGGACAGCACCACGAGATTACAGGGCAGAAAACAAAGCCAAGGTTTTAAGTCTGCCAATAATAACAAAATATCTGCCTGGCGCAGCAGACAAGAATGAAAAGAAAAAAAACTTCAGCTACAGCAACTTTTCTTGCCTAGATCCCAGTCACCTGCAGAGCAAGCAGGAATTTCCTCAGAGCCTGGTGTCCACCCTCAGCTCAGTGCACAGCTCAGGGTCTGGGCAGCCCCTGGGGAGCTGCAGCACCTGGGCAGGGGAGCCCAAAAATTCCTGTCCTGAGCTCACAGCAAGGCCAGGAGGGGAGGAATCCAACCCAGGGGATGTGAGCAGGACTGGCCAAGAGGAGAGGAATCCCAGGAAGAGAGGAATCCAGGGAATGTGAGCAGGACTGGCACAGGAGCAGAGGAATCCATCCCAGGGAATGTGAGCAGGACTGTCCAGGAGGAGAGGAATCCATCCCAGTGGATCTGAGCAGGACTGGCCAAGAGGAGAATCCAGTGGATATGAGCAGGACTGGTGAGGAGGAGAGGAATCCCAGGAGCAGAGGAGTCCAGGGGATGTAAGCAGGACTGGCCAGGAGGAATCCAGGGGATGTGAGCAGGACTGGCACAGGCAAAGGTCAGTGACAACATTTCTGTTCCTCACCTGCACCCAACCCTCAGCCCTGACCTGCTGCATCCTCTGGGATGTTTGGTTGGAGTATTGGGACATCCCTGATGTCCCTTCTCTCCTCTCCTCGTGGGGTTTGTCCTTTCCATGGGGTGAGTGGCTGTTCAGAGAGCTGGGGTGGGTTTTGTATCTCCTGTGGTCACCTCTGAGAACCCCCCTTGGTGTAGGCACAAAGCCCCCTGAGGGTCAGAGGTGCCTCAGGGGGTTTCCAAAAGAGTGGGAAGAAAGCACCAGTCTCCAGTTTTATCAGCAATTCTCGACTAACAGACCATAATTACCTGGAAAATGCACCATATCTTTGGTTTTAATTCTCAAAAATAAGTGGTAATTTGGTTGTCTTTCAATCTGTGAATGGGCATCGGATTTGTCATGGATGGTGGCTCAGAACCTTTCTGAAAACCTCACTAGAGAGGTTTGAGGGTTGTTGATCTAAGAACTAAATGTCATTTCTGCTTTGGAAGTCGTCAGAAGCTTCCTCCAGATGATTCTGACAGACACAACATGCATTTGGATGTTGTACAAGATACTAGGTTGGTCAACACTCATTTTAAAGGATATGTTTTAACATAATATTAATTTCCAACCTGAAACCAAATTATTACAGGTAGTCTGAAAGCACAGCCTTTTTGTCAAGTTTGCATTTTCCAGAGAGATTTGTCACTCTAAAATTCTCTTTACTTTTCCCCAGGAATAAACTGAACTGTATTTGAAAATAATGGCTTTAATTGTAATTGGCATATCTGAGCCTACAGCTAGTGCCAGTCACTTTACTAAGTGACATTACTTATGACACTGGCAAGATCAGAGTCTTTTATCACTTTTTTTTTTTAATTATTAATAGGAGACAAATTTCCAACCTTCTCTAATATCTGATTATCTCCGGATAACTGGAGACTGGTGAAGATGGAAGATCACATCCAGAATTGGGGCCCCATCAGTAATCCCTAAAAATCCACAGTGTTCAGAGTGCAGAAACTTCTCCAGATGAGCAGAAATCCAAAGGTTTAAATCCCCCTGGGCTAAAGGGGCTGTCAAAGGATTGCTGTGTATAAATCAGGGGTAAGAAACTCTGCCATGGAAGTGGGGACAGCCCATGACCTCAACGTGTATTTTTGGGGTCTGGTGGCATCCTGTGCAGCAAAAGTGGATCCATCCATCCGTCATTCATCCATGGATCCATCCATCCATCCATGGATCCATCCATGGATCAATCCATCCATCCATCCATCCCTCCCTCCCTCCATCCATCCATCCCTCCATCCATCCATCCCTCCAACCCTCCATCCATCCATCCCTCCATCCATCCATCCATCCATCCATCCATCCATCCATCCATCCATCCATCCATCCATCCATCCATCCATAATCAGAATTTGTCTAAAATCTCCTTCCCATCAGACTGAGCCCATCCAGACCCTCTCCTCCTCCTGGGAGCAGGCACAGCATTGATTCCCACTTCCCCAGTAATACCTCAGGCTGTTCAAGTGCTCTCAGGATCCTTTCCAAAGGGGCTGCAGGCATTTGGGGGTCTCTGTCAGCCCATCAGAGGGCAGATACAGGGATCCCACAGCAGATCCCATCCTGTGTTCTCTATGAGCTCCAGCTGGGATGATGCATTCCCATAACACCAACATCATGGTGCACAAACCCTTCCAGAGTTTATATTTCAACACCAGACCCTTTATTATTAAAACACCCATTATTAAAACACCATTATTATTAAAACACCCCTCAGAGTCCAAGACATCCACAATTCTGCTGTTAGAGAAGTTCTTCATCCCCTGCTGATTATTTTGACTGCTTGTACAAAAGTTGTCCCAGACTCAATCTCACATTGGCGTGCCCCTATCTAAACCTGAGTTCCCCCAGCATCCTCAGCTGGGTGACACTGTGTGCAGAATGTTTTCATAATTGTTATTTTTTAAAATGTATTTTCCATAAAATCCAGAGGCAGAACTGGCCTCTGGACAGAGGACTGAACTGATCTTAGAACAGTTCTAAGAAAAGTTGGAAAAACTGATCAACACTGATCCCACTTTCCCATGGTCAGGTGGACTGCAATGCACAGAAGTCAAAGCTCAGAAGTAAAGCTCCAAACACACAGGGTAAGTCAGAAAGAGAACACATTTAATTCATGTTTTCCATTGCTTTGTCCATCTGTATAGCCAGCAACATCTTCCCTCACAGACAGCTGATGTCAAGACTCAGCTGAAACATTTCCAGGATCATTCCTTAGTGCATGCAAGCAGATTTCCAAAACTGTGAAAAATAATTAATAATTTGGGGTTTGGGAATTTCAGTGTGAAAAGTCTCCAAATAGACTTCCTTGTCCCACAGAGTGAGCTGAAGCATCCGTGAGTTTTTTACTGTAAACTCCCATTGATTTCCATGCCATGCCCAAAGAGCCCTGGCATGGAAGCAGGTTCCCATTCTACTATTAATTAATTAAATTAAATTAAATTCCCAATTACAGTTCTGAGGTGCCAACTGCTACCTCCTCCAGGTGACCTCCATGAGTCCCCTCCAAGCTGAATTATCCCATGAACACGTGGAAAGCTGCTGTGGCACTGGTGTTAAGGATGTCATTTAGCAGGCTCAGAGATGAACCCTGCAGCAGGGAGGAAGGAGTTAGAGGAATGCAATTTAAACCACATTTTCCTGGCAGATAATGTGTGTGGTTCTCCCAGGAGGAACACTCATGACCTATTCCAGTCACAACCCTTATTTATAGGTGGTGCTGGAGTGAATGAAACCTGCTGCTCCGTGGTGAGGAATTTCTGTGATGCAATAACTGAAGCAGCCATCACAGACAATCAGGTCCCTGTATGATTCTGCATGAAAACAACTCGAGGATTCTGTCTGAACTAAGTGATTTACAGCAGAGAAATATTTCTCCCTGCTACCCAGAGGGCCCAAATTGAATTTTGGATGGAGCAGCTGTAGTTCTGAAGGACTGCTCTGTGTCAATCCAGCTCTTGACAGCAGCTGAGCTGGGAGAAGGAACAACTCTTCTGATTTTGCCCTTTTCCTGCAGATTGGCACAAGCACTTCTGAATCCAATCCCAAGCCTAAAACCAAATCTTCAATGTTTATGCCAGAAACTCAGGGGAAGTGTGCAGGAAAGAGCAGATTGTGAATAAAGAACCTGAACCCACAGGAGAGAGTTCCTAGGCTCTTCTGAAGGGAGCAGGTGGGGCAGAGTTCACCTGTCCCTGGTGGAATGAACCTCCCTGAATTACCAAACCAAAAAAATCAGGTGCACAAAAAGAGATGGGAAGCTCAAACTGCAAAGCTCATGAGAGATTCTGACTCTTCAGACAAGGTCCAAGGAACAGAGCAGGAAAATTGAAGATACAAACCTAGAAATAAATGGCAGCCAAAAAGCTGCCCCTAACTGATTCATGGGGAAGTCCAAGTGGAATTGGTTTGCACAAGCTTTTCAGTTTGCTTCGACTCAAAAAGGTGCAGAAAGCCTTGGCTGATGTCCCCAGGATGCCCTGACCTTCTCTTTTTGATCCATTTTGCTGCTGCCCACACCACATTTGGAGCAGGCACCTGCCCCCAGTTTGCACCCAGAAAAACAACAAACAAAATCTCATCTCTCCTCATGTTCAGGAACACCCCTTCTCAAACTGTTCTCCCCAGTTAAAACTCTGTAAAACTCTTTTAATCCCAGCTGAAAACATGGAGGAGGAGGAGGATGTAGGGCATAAGTAACACCCAGCTGAGGCTGTTGCATGGAGTATTTTCTCTGTGACCCCAGTTCATTAGAGGGAAAGCAGTGATTTAAACTACCCAGCTCACCTCTTCCAGAGCTGTAGTTTATAATCATAAATCAGGCATGTGACTACCTGGAGGCACGGGGAGTTTGCTGTTACAGAGCTGCGAGGGAAGGAAAGTTCCTATTATTGGATCATGCAGCAGACATTGGTGCTTGAAATTTCCACTTACACTACATTAGCTCGAGGCAGTTCATTTGCTAAAATAAAAGAAACAAAGTGTAAAATATTCACTGACTTGCTCAACAAAGCAATCAACGAAAGGGAGAAAGAGAAAGAGGGAGAGAGAGGAGGGAGTGTGGTTCCCCCTCCCTGCTATCACACTGTTGATAAATACCATTAATGTTTAAAATTATCTCCCCCATTCGGTTTAAATTTGAAAGTATTAGTGGCATTATCAGTCTGTCTATCCATCTCCCTTTATTTTTTATTTTTTTTTTGTCTGTCTCCTACTTCTATTTTGTGTGAAATTTCCAGAGATGAATCCCATTTTCTATTAATTCAATGGCTGTCACCTTGCATTGCATCATGCAACCCGGATCACAACAACGAAATCTAAGGGCTTAAATTAATAATATTGCAACACATCACTTTGTAAAGCCTCCTGCTCGTCCCTGCCCAGCCAGCTCAGGTGCTTTGCCCTCCAGTCTCTGCTTTCCCTGGCAGCTCTGGCTGGGATTGCACCTCTGCAGATGCAAACAATCCATAATTGGTGACTGAACCCTCTGCCTGGGTGCTGGATGGAGTTGCTTTAATGGGGTGTTGAGGTTTAACAAGATGTTCTTTTTGCTTAAAAAATAAAATAGTTGGGGAAAAAAAGCTTCGGGGGAATAGGAGATCTGTGTTCTCTGAGTGGCATTTTCCACACCTACAAATAAATGCTGACAGGTGACTCTATTGCATTACAATTGCCTTACATACAATGTCAGCTAAAGCTACATGGAAAGTCAGCATCTTGGAGCACCTCTGCATCGTGAAACAGCTGAGAGATCTGCTTAACTAGTACAAGTTCAGCTGTAATTTCATTAGAGCCACTAATTCTCAAATAGGAAAGGCAAAAAAAAAAAAAAAAAAGCCAAGATTATGTGCAAGTAAATCATCAGAACCACTACAAATTCAGGAAGGGATAAAACATTTTGCCTAAAGGGAAAACACACGAGATCAAAAATACATCCTCCCCAACATCTACTGCTGTTATTCAGGCATGTCTCCCATTATGTTTTGTCGTGTAGAAACAAATCCAATCCTAGGGATCTGCACTTGGAGTTCTTATTTCCTAAAAGAAAGGATGAAAAAAAAAGAAAAAAAGAAATATGACCAGGAATTATTCAGCGGCCGAGCTGAAGCATCAGAGATTTGGAATTTCAGGAATTTGGGAATTTCAGTGTGAAAAGTCTCTAAATAGACTTCCTTTTCCTACTGAGTGAGCTGAAGCACCCATGAGATTTTACCGTAAACTCCCTCTGACTTCCATGCCATGTCCAAAGAGTCCTGGCACTGAAGCAGGTTCCCATTCTAATGGGAATTAAAATGAATTCCCAATTACAGTTCTGAGGTGCTGGACAGATGTTCAGCTGGGAGTGCCCACCTTGTTCTCCCCTTCCCTGGGAGCCTGGAGGAGCTGTAGGAATTTTCCTCAGGCTGACAACCAGATGAGGGAAGGCCTTGGTGAGCTGATGGGCACAGGATGAGAGGGGATTCATTAGGAAGCTGCTAATCAGCAAATAACTTCCAGCCCAACCTGCTGAGTGTAAATGCAAATTTACCACCTTTGGAGCCGCCTCGTTGTACAGCTATTGATTTATGTTGGAAGGGGAGTTCAAAATTTAAAATAA
This sequence comes from Trochalopteron elliotii, assembly GCA_024734555.1. Classification (NCBI taxonomy): domain Eukaryota; kingdom Metazoa; phylum Chordata; class Aves; order Passeriformes; family Leiothrichidae; genus Trochalopteron; species Trochalopteron elliotii. Next base: position 41,301 of record JANPWX010000354.1, read on the forward strand.
TATTAATAAAAAAAAAGGAGCACGACTCCCTTGTCCAGGTGTCTTGGGGGAATCTCTCGCTGCAATTTTGATCTTTGTGTTCCAAAAGCCTTGGAGAGAGTCAATCCAGGTAACTTAAAAGTGAGATATCATCAGAAAGGGTTTGGAAATAAAGTCTTTGCCTTGTCACATTAATGCGGCCCTATCAAGTGGCAGTTTATCAAGAGGCAGCTCACAAGGTTTTAATGAGCATGCTGCCTGTTCTTGTACAATACTAATTAATCCCATTTTTTCACACTGGTGTGATTGCTTCATGAAACCCGCATTGTTTTATGCTCAGCAGCAAAGCGGGCTCTCACTGATTAAATCTCCTTCCCAGAGCTGGAGCCTGACAACTGAATTATACCTTGCTCAAAATAATAATGGGTATCAGCTAATAAATACGGTTTAACACACACAAAACTATGCAGCCAAAATCACACCACAAAATAGGAGTTTGACTTATAGGCACAGCAGTGTTTCATTAAACATCTGTATTATAATTCACTGCTTTTCCAACTGATGTAATAACTTAATTGATGAGAACAAAGACAAGCTTATTTATTCACCCAATTGCTTGCTCCTTGACTAACGTTTTTCCTCGGCGTTATTGTGGAAATAAATATGCAATATTCTTTTTATAGAAGTCTAATTTAGGCCCCTTTTTTTTTTTTTCCCCCTTATTGAGGAGTCAACATCACAATCTGTTTCTGACAAGTTCTTGCTGCAGCAAAAAGCAAGAGGCATTATGATAAGACAGCGGCGTGTTGTTTACCCTAATGCTCAGACATTCCTGCAAAGGTGAGAGAGGTGTGATGCTTCAGGCACTTAATAATGAATAATTGTCTGCAAATTTACATCGCAAGGTTCAAAAAAAAGCTTGTTTTCTCTCTTTTTTCCTGTTTCCCAGCTCTCCAGCATGATTTAAAAGCTGCTTCCACCTCAGCCAGGGGAGGGAGAGCTGCAAAGGACTAATGAGAGCAGCAGCACTTCTCCCTGCAAGACCAAATCAAATTAGGGAGGAAATAATTTGGGGGAAATAAAAAATATTTCTTTCCCCCAGCTGACAAATAGAACAAATTATGATTATTTTTTTTCTCTCTTTTATGAATGGCAGAATAAGATTTGACCATCTTATCTTAAACAAGTCTTGTTTTGCTTAAGAAACCTCTGAAAAGAGACTCTTCCACTTAGGACTTCCTTCAAGAAGTGCTCCCCGCTGTCAATAAAGCAGAACAGCCATCATTAACCTTGGATTTAATGTAGATTTATCTATGGAGCTTTGGATGCCCTGGGAGAAACTGTTTATTATTTATCTCTCATTTGTAAGAGTGCCTGCAAAGTGTGAGGAATTTTACAGCTGGATCTAAAGAAATAAAGAGGAGGATTTTCAGGGGAGAAGCAAGAGTCCCATCTCCAGCCTCTCCAGTGCCATTAACTGAATCTTGCAGCTGCATTTAATGGGAGAAAAAAGGAGTGGAAGTTTCAAAAATACATAATATTTATCCCTACCATCACCTTCTGGAATATTTGCAGTCTGAGGAGTCTCTGTCAAGAGTTAGACCAGTAGAAAAAAACACTTCTGGGATAAAATTATTTTCCATTAATTGCTTTATTAATGCAATTAATTATACATATAAACATAATATTAATTATATTTAAATATAATAATGTATAAAATAATATATAAAATATATAATTTTGCATATACATATACATAATTTTATATATACATACATATATATTTAAAATTATATATAAATAAATATATAAATTTATATCCATTAACTTCTATTAAATTCTCTCATGTAAATTTTTGCACTGGGCTTTGCTGTTGTTACAAATCTTGGTGAAATTAGAATTTCTATTGCTTTAGGAATTACTCTGGGCCCTTCTGGAAAGAAAGCTGCAGCAATAAATCAGAAGGGGCCATTCAGTCAGAAAGGATACACAAGAAGGTGCTATCAGATAAGTCTGGGACTAAGATAAAAATAAAATAACAGTTTTAAAGTTGTGCTGCTTTTTGAGAGAAACACCGAAACAAGCAACAAGACAGCTTAGGAAATATGAGGAAAAAAAAAAGTAAATATCCCTGTATGTTCACTCATTCCAATTCCATTGCAGTTGCCAAAATGTCAAACCCCCTTCCAAATCTCCAGCTGATGCACAGCAGCAGAATCCCACAGGGATCTGCTCCAGATCTCCCCTCCAGACAGGATCAGCACTCCCAGAGGGTTGGGAATGATAGTGGGAGTGGATCAACATTTGGATCAGCATTCCCAGTGGGTTGGGAATTTACTGGGAGTGGATCAGCCTTTCCAGAGGGTTGGGAGTGTGACTGAGAGTGGATTAACACTTCCAGAGGGTTGGGAATGAGACTGAATCAGCATTTCCAGAGGGTTGGGAATGCGGCTGGGAGTGGATTTAGCATTTCTAGAGGATTGGGAATGTGACTGGGAGTGGATTTAGCACTTCCAGAGGGCTGGGAATGAGACTGGATCAGCATTTCCAGAGGGTTGGGAATGCGGCTGGGAGTGGATTTAGCACTTCCAGAGGGCTGGGAACGTGACTTGGACTGGATCAGCATTTCCAGAGGACTGGGAATATAACTGGGAGTGGATCAGCATTTCCAGAGGATTGGGAATGTGGCTGGGAGTGGATTTAGCACTTCCAGAGGGTTGGGAATGAGACTGGATCAGCATTTCCAGAGGACTGGGAATATAACTGGGAGTGGATCAGCATTCCCAGAGGATTGGGAATGTGACTGGGACAGGATTTAGCACTTCCAGAGGACTGAGAATGAGACTGAATCACCATTTCCAGAGGGTTGGGAATGTGGCTGGGAGTGGATTTAGCATTTCCAGAGGGTTGGGAATGTGACTGGGACAGGATTTAGCACTTCCACAGGACTGAGAATGAGACTGGATCAGCATTTCCAGAGGATTGGGGATGTGGCTGGGAGTGGACTTAGCATTTCTAGAGGGTTGGGAATGTGACTGGGAGTGGATTTAGCATTCCCAGAGGGTTGGGAATGTGACTCGGACTGGATCAGCATTTCCAGAAAGTTGGGAATGAGACTGGATCAGCATTTCTAGAGGATTAGGAATGTGACTGGGACAGGATTTAGCATTCCCAGAGGATTGGGAATTGGCTGGCAGTGGTTGTCCAGGGCCAGGATTCCTGCCCTGTCTGTCCTGGCTGTGTTATTCCAGCAGGAATCACAGAAGGACAGAGGCCAGCAGAGCAGAGCAGCTCAGCTCAGCTCTCCCCAGCTCAGGGGGGAAAAGCAGGACTTGGCAGAGGCAGAAGTTCCCGGGGAATCAGGCACTAAATCTATCCCACAAATATCATAACTCCCTGACAGATCCAGCTATAATTAGATCATGACCTATGTCTGATATTAGAACTCAATTTGTAGAATTGATGTGCCATATGAAATAAAAAGAATTAAGGAGAATAATTAATTCCTATTAGGAAAAACAATATTAAACCATCTGCAAGGATGACTTCTCCATGTGCAAGTACCACACATATTGGCATAAAAATGCCCAAACAACTTATTTATACTTTTATATATTAAAATACATGAAAAACACTTTGGGGGCCCAGATGCAAACTATTTTTAAAAATTTGCTCGTAAGAGCAGAATAATTTGAGTCTATCCCTATATAAAATAGCTACCACATTATTTTCTAATAATTCTGTTCAGAAAAAAAAAAAACCCAACAAAAAACCTTTCTCTTCTTCTAGAGAATCTAATTATTCAGTGACAGCAGTTGGCTGACTTGGGCACAACACAACATGTCAATTTTCAGTTGCTTACACAGTATCACAGAAACTGTTAGAAATTGTTTTGAAATCTGGCATACTTTGCAGTCATCCTAATTCCTCCAAGTGAGCCAAACCTGATTACATTTGGCTCACCCACAAAAGATCTGCAAGATGAGGAGAAGAACTCAAAAAGATGAGGAAAGAGACTCAAAAAAAAAAAAAAAATCAACAAGATTTCTTTCTCCCTGCAGCTTTCAGCTCTGCTTGGTGCAGCAGCAATTCCCCATCTGTGGGAAATGGGATGGATTGGAGCTTGCTGAGCTAACCTCAAATCCCCAAACTTTTTTTATTTTATTTTTTAATTTTGGAAATATTGATGCAGCACCTACAGGAGGAGATTATAAATGCCCTGGAGGAATTTAAGAGACTGAGGGGAGCTCATCACATCATTCCTGGTGAGGGGCAGCTTCAATTTCTGCTCTGGTGGTGCAGGGACAGGAGCCAGGGGGTGGCTGGAGCTGTGTCAGGAAGGGTTTTGGTGGATGTTGGAGGGTGCTGGGCACTGCCCAAGGAATGGGCACAGCCCCAAGGCAGCCAGGGATGCCTGAAGTTTTATCTTTCATGTATTTCAGGTTCTGTGCTGCCCAGGGGTGCAGCTCTGAGCTCACAGTCAGTGTCACTCAGCTCTGCACACAGCAGGGACACAAAACAAATCCTTTTCCTGCTGCACACCAAGGACAACTTTCAGCCCAACAGCACAAACAAGGGTGGGCTGGAGGGAGGAACAAGCAGGATGGGACCTCACAACCTGCAGCTGGAACTGGACAATTCAACCCCAATATGCAAATGGACCAAAACTTATAAAAGTGTGAGACCTCCTGACTATTGTCCATTTTTGTGACCATTTTTGGTCCATTTTGTGACCATTTTGGGTCCACCTTGGGTGTAGCCCTGGTCAGGCTCTTGTCCTGCCCAAGGTGGACCCTAAAGGCCTTTCAATAAATCTCTACTTTGTTCTCCAGCTCTGTCCAGTCTCTGTTCCAGCTCAGCCCTCCCAAGGCATCCCCAGAGCTCCAGGAGCTGCCACGGATGCCCAGGGTGGGATTTTTGGGGTCTCTGTTGCACCAAATGATCCCTGTGGGTCCCTCCCAGCTCAGGGTATTTCTGATGGGATAAATCCCCTCCTCCAGGAGGCAGTTGCTAATTACACACTCATTAACTCTGCTAAAGTTCCAACCTGCAGCCCCCACATCCAGCACCAAGCCCAGCACCTTCACCCTCCCCAGGGCTGGGATATATTTGGGATAAACCAGCTTTGGAATGTGGCAAAGAGAGCAGGTAAAGCACTCCAGGGGTGAGCAGGGATTCCATGGCACAGGGAGCTGAATTACATCAGAATTCAGATGGATTCCATGAGAACTCAGATGGATTTCATCAGAATTCAGATGGGTTCCATCAGATTTCAGACAAATTCAGAATTCAGGAGAGCCCTGCCTCTCTGCACAGGGGCTGCCCTGCTGCTCCAGCCCCCAGCCCTGCTCACCAGAAGTTGTGCTCTCTCCAACTCTGCCTCTGATACCAAATTAATTTGGTGGCTTTCCTCTTGGATTGAAGCAGAAGGCATTTGTGTTTATGACAAAATACTCGCACTTTTTTTAGCTGCCAAAAATACACAGCTCTGAGTGTAAGAAGCACAGACCAAAGCTCCCCTTTCTAATATGAGATAAAAAAGGAAAAAGCTTTCTTATCTATAGTGCAAGGTTATTTAATTCAGTCTCTTTAAATTGCAACTCCAAGATTCTAAGAGGTTTTATTTTTTTTTCCCATTGGATTCTTTGTTTGATAGACCAATGGAAAAAATGTGAGGGCCATTATTCAAATGTTTGTGAGCCCTTTTAGCTAATGGCTTCCAATCTATAATTCTGCACTTGTCAACAAGATAGTTCTTCAATCATGTTGAGACTGCATAACTCAGTTCTGTCCAAATCTTCCAGGACTCCACTCTGCAAAGCAAATAACATTTCCCCAGGGAGGAAAACACATCCTCACAACATCCAGTTCTCAGGTTCTCTCCACGTTTGCCTGATTTTTTTTGGAATGGAGACAGATTTCTTGTAGGTGTGGCCCCATTTCCAGAAAGCCAAGCCCCCTTCACACACACACACAGTGAAATATTCCCAACACTGAAACTCCAGGGCAATTGTCTGTGTTCTCTGAAATAAGACAAGGCTTTTTTTACACCAGGCTTTCAGAGGAAAGTCTGTGCCTCATAAGCAGCTTATAAGGTAAATAGTTGAAAAGTTGACTCACATTTCTCTCTCTGCAAAAGGTGGCCTCTCCCTTCCCACGTTGCATTATCTAAACCAAGGGCTGAACCAAGCAGAAGAGTTTTGCCTGAATTAGAGAATGACCATTTTTAGAAGAGGTTCATGGGTGTGTTCTGTGTGAGGGCTCACTTGGGGGAAGGATCTGCTCTGTTTGGGGTTCCTAGCACAGCCCTGAGGGAATCTGTGTGGGGCCAGAAGGTTCTGAGCTCCACAGAGGTTCATCACACCTCAGCCTGCACTGAAACACAAAGTTTTTTATCCTTTTCCTTCTGCCAGCGCTGGGATCTGTGTGAGAATCCTGCTGAGGGCATCAGAAGCCACACGAATTTCTCCAGAGGGTGTATCCCAAAGGTTCCCACCCCTCCTGAGAGCTGGGGGATGATTAATACTCTGTTTTCCAAGCAGAAACCCTCCCAGCAGCTCCATTGTAAAGGAAATTGCTGGTGGGTGTGTGTTTGTGTTTTACCACGGAGAAGTAACAAAATCCTGAGCAAAATTCTTTCTTTTTCAGAGACATCATCACCTCTGAGAGGGTTCATCACCTCTGAGGGCTGCCTGCAGCCTCAGCAATGGATATAAAAAATAGCCAGGCTGCATCAAAGGGAGTGCTTGGAAAAGCAAAAAAAGGTTTTAATAAAGAGAAAAATAACAAACAATCATGAACAAATGAGAAAAATCCAAGCAAGGTGCAGGGAGGAATCCCAGAGCACACACGTGTCTGGTGTTGGTGGGAGCTCTTTCAGGAGTTAGTTTTGTTCATTGTTTTTCACAGACCATTGGAGCCCTCCTGGACCTTTGGAGGTTCAGTTACAACACTTCCCAAATTTCCTCTGTGCTCTGCTTTAGGGACGTGCAAAGACAACCAATAGTCTCAATACTCTGTGAACTACTGAGATAAATAAAGGATAATGAGATGTGAAACAGAGCTCAATCCATCACACAGAGACCCAACCACAGGGAATTCCAACCGATTGCACCTGCTGAGACACCCTGAAAATGCCCTGAAAATCTCCATTAAGTATTTAATGATCAAGGAGGGGGTTTTGGCACCTTGCCCAACAGAAATATCTGCAGGTCTTGAGGTACAGCTCAAGAATCCAACAGGTGCCTGTCTGTTGGAACCAGGCCAGTTATGGTGAAAAGAGCATGGAAGTTTCTGGTTCTTCGCCTTATAAGTGAGACAAAGGATGAAACTCAAATCCTTTCCTAATATGGTACAAAATATGGTATAAAAACCAATGAAACACCTGCTGGGGTGTGGGGTCCTGATGCTGTTTTACACCACAAGGACACAGACTCTGACTTCAGAAGGCTGAAAATGACTCCTTTATTTCTGGGATGTGTCTCCCTTTTACACTATTCTACACAGACCAGTTGGATTGGTGACACAAAGACAAACCTCTTCACTCACATTGCTCAGAGCAGAGGGACACCAAGAAGAAGTCCCTCCTAGGGAAAGGAATGAAAAACAAGGGTACAGTTACAAAAACATTTCTCCTGTTTACAGCAAATTCCCTGGGAAAAGAACTTCAGAAAACCAAAACGTTTCAGGCACAAAACCAGGGCTACAGGATCACACAGCCCCAGCTGACCCTGCACACACCATCACTGGGGGTGGATCCTGCAGATCCCACTTGAGTTCATAATGAACTTTCCAAACTTTTCCACCATGGAAAGCAGCATTTAGCATTTGAAATTCAACTTAAAAAAAAACATCTCCAGACTTTGTGCAATGCCTTTTGATCCATCCCTCCTCTGGCCCCCTGTACCTGTGACAGGGATCAAACTGTGCTGATTAAATCAGGTGCTTGTTATAATTACATTTCTAGATAATTATCCTTCTAGAACATGACATATAAAGTTGGTGTGTGCTTTACCTGACTTTTTTTTTTGATTGTGCTGGTATATAAAGAACATTCTTTTTTTTTTTTTTCTTTTTTTTTTTTTTTTTACATTATTTCCTTAAACCACTGACTAAAATAAACTCAAAGGAGCCAACAAACCTCCCAGATTTAAATGGTACACGTGATATAAAGCTGGATTTAATGTCCTGTTTGGGCATCACAATCCAACCCAGGTGTGCAACAAATTCTGGATGCCACTCTTGGCCTAGTTATAGGTGGTTATAGGTGGTCCTTTGAGGAGCAGGGAACTGGGCTCAATCATCCAATTTGAGATATTCTGTGATTCTAAACAGTTGCAAAAAGCAGAATGTGAGCTTTGTCTAATCTAATGTGGATTTTAATAAATATTAAATTATATATTTTTAATATTGCACTTGAAATATTGCAATAAAATATATTCATATATTTGTATATTATATATTTATAAATATATTTATATTTATACATATTTGTGTATATTTATATAAATATATTTATCCATATTTATAAAATATATATGCATATTTATATGTATTCTATATGTACATATTCATATATATATATATATATATATATATTAGATTAACAAATAATTAAAATCTAAGCAGAGCTCACATTCCAGCACCAAGTGTTCATTTTCCCAGCGGTCAAAAAATTCTGAAATATTTCCCTGCAGAGCTATTTAGAACAAGGCCCAGCCACTGCAAGCAGGTGAATTCCTGCACCTTAATGAGTTCCACCTCACCGGGGTTGAGAAGGTGCCTTGAACCAACTTTAAAAAAACCTTAAAAACCCCACAGAACCCTCCAAGCTTACAGGGGGGGGATTTTCCCAACACTTCCCTGGCCGCTGGAGGTTGATGGAGAAGCAGAAGATGGAACAGCTCCAACATTTCTGCATTTGGAATCTCTGCTGACAATTCCTGAGGATTCCCGGGGCGTTCCCGATGCTTCTGATCCCTACAGAGGACAGGAGACAACCCTGATGCTCTGAAATTGAAATACCCTGAAATTAAAACACCCCGAAATTGAAATACCCTGAAATTAAAACACCCTGAAATTAAAACACCCAGAAATTGAAATACCCAGAAATTAAAACACCCTGAAATTAAAACACCCCGAAATTGAAATACCCTGAAATTAAAATACCCTGAAATTAAAACACCCCGAAATTAAAACACCCAGAAATTGAAATACTCTGGGTTTACTGACCCCGCCTTCACTCTGCCCTCAGAATCAGAGGTGGCAGCAGCCCCCCGTTCTACCTGGAAAATATTAGCATAACTACGAGGAGAGGAAAGACAAAAAAACCTCTCCTTAATACAGGTTGATATGTGACTTTGCATAGCACTTTGAATGTTATTAAGTGTTTGAATTTCTTCCTGTGTCTTTTTAGCCTGGATGACTGTCTTTCTCTTTCGCTGACAGCCTCTGCAGGACCAAATTGACAGCTCTTTAAAGCAGTCTGACAAAAAGCAGCATTAATTAAGTCATTGCCGGACTGTAATTGTGTTAAGAAGTAAAAATCTAATATGAGAAAAGGTTAGTGAGTCCTCTCTTGTGTCAGATTTTCTACTCCCTATGAATATTAATGTCCTTAATGAAGACAATCTTTGCCTCATCAAGCCGTTGTTCTGCATTCAGGTGCCAAATCCCCGCGCCATTGATTTGTTTTTAAAGAACAAATATGTCAGGGGAGAGTGACTGTCCTGTTTCTTATCAACATCATAGAGGAGGCTTTTGTATTCCTGGAAAGAGTTTATGGATTTTGTGTGCCACGTAAGAGCCGTGCCTGTGATGGCACGGGAGGGAGGGAGGGAGGGATGTCGAGGTGAGGTAAACTACTCCAAGTAATTCAATAGAAGCCTCACATTTCATCACGTTAGCTTTTTTTCTTTTTTTTTTTCTTTTTTTTTTTTTTTGTGTGTGTGTGCTAGCAGTACCCATCTATTAACGAGGTTATGATCAGCACTTTTAATGATAAAATATGAATTATCTCCCCCCCACCTCCCCGAAAGAATCCTGCAGTTTTTAAGCACCAAAAAAATGAAGGATCTGGGTGATAAGGAGCTGATCATCTCCTGCTGATTATCACTCCCCTCCTCCTCCTCCTCCTGATCCAGCAGATAATGATGATGGTGCTGATGAATGATGATCCTTTTTAAATATGTTGGAGGCCCTTAGGAGGCTGACTCTGCTGAGGAACAGTCTGGTGCACTTCTCAGCCTTCCCTTGCTCAGCCCCCAGCTCTCCCCACCCCCAGAGCTCCTCTCAGCCACAAGACCCTCCTGTGCACTCCCAGTTACTACAGCTTTACTACTGCCCTGGGTTACAACTGCTGCCTCTACACAGCCNGGGGGAGTCACATGGCAAAAGGAACAGGGGAAGTTTCTGGCCTATTGTTGCTTTTACCTTTTTTTTTTTTTTTTTTTTTTTTTTTGCCAGAATTGGGATTAAATGCTCCAGACAGTGTTTCTTGTTTGGACTCAGATGTTTATTAATTCTTATCTATATTACAGTTTCTCATAAACTGTGAGTTCTACAGCACTTCTATCTAACAAAATAATCTCTATCTCTCTCTCTCTACAAGGCCTTTTAAGGACAAACTGTCCAATTAAGAAGTGACACCTAAATTATTTTTACTTTTAACCCAATAACCAACTACCCATGGCCCACAATGCAGATTTTTCTACCCAATTACAAAACACCACCCAGACCCATGAAGAAGAAGGTGAAAAAGAAGGACTCAACTTCTGCCCTAAAACCTCCACCTTGCTTTATATATTTATTACTATATTCTAAACCCTTAAACTCTAAGTTTTGCACCCTGTGACCTCACACACTTCTATTCAAACCCCACACCCACAATCCCAGTTCTATAACTCAATTTTGGAAGCCTTTTCCAAGGCCTCAGGTCAGTGCAGTGTTTGCTTGGGGGTCAGTGCCTGTCAGCACAGAAAATCTGAAATTCTCAGTGCCCAGGGCTCCAACAGCCCATCAAACTGCAAGAATAAGCTCAGAGTTGTTCTTGTTCAAACAAAACATCACCAACACAAATCATCACCACAAGAGGCACAACTTTGTCCCTCAGGCAGGGAATGACCCCCAGCAGTGGCCCTGCCCCATCCTCTGGCACTGAGGAGTTCTGGAGCTGCATCTCCAGGGGATGCTCTGCCTCTGGTGATGGTGAACTGAAACTAAAACTTACCCAAACAAAATGAATGCATTCTGGCTAGGCACACCTATTCACTCAACCCACAGCAAATGTATTCAGAAGATTGTTCTGTTTGTAATCATCATTATATTTCAAGAATCAGAAGGTGTATCTAACTCGAGCAACACTGAGTGGTCCCAGGCTTTTATCCAGTACACTGGATCCATGGGAAAAAATTCCATTTTAGTAGATTTAAACCTATCAACAGTGGTTATGCATGGAAGCCAGGTATGTGAAGAACAAGAGTGGCAAACCCATGGATTTTCCTTCCATGGAACCCAGAAGAGCCCACGAGGAACATGGATTTACACGAGCCTGCAGTGACAGGAAAAGAGGCAATGGCTTCACACTGACAGAGGGCAGGTTTAGGGGAGGCATTAGGAAAAAATTCTGCCTGTGAGGACCTTGAGGCCCTGACAGAGGTTGAACACTGCTTTTTGGAGAACTGGGCAGATGCTGAATTATTTTGGCTTTTATTCATTTTGTCAGACCTTTGCAGCAGCAGTGTTTGCACCTGGAGGATGACCTCAGGGCCTTTCTGGAGGTGTCCCCAGAGCCCTGGAAGGTCTGACCTGGCACAGAGGACAGGTTCCCTCAGCCCAAAGCCAGACTGGCCCCATGGTGGGAGGGATGAGCCCAGATTTGTGCTGCCAGGGCCTCACTGGGTGAGGGAGCTCTAAATCCAGTGGAACACCACAGCTCTTGACACTCCACATGGGACTTGTGGTTTCCATACTCATTTTTCCCTCAGATTTCTCATTTTCCTTATTTTCTTTTTCTTTTTCTTTTTCTTTTTCTTTTTCTTTTTCTTTTTCTTTTTCTTTTTCTTTTTCTTTTTCTTTTTCTTTTTCTTTTTCTTTTTCTTTTTCTTTTTCTTTTTCTTTTTCTTTTTCTTTTTCTTTTTCTTTTTCTTTTTCTTTTTCTTTTTCTTTTTCTTTTTCTTTTTCTTTTTCTTTTTCTTTTTCTTTTTCTTTTTCTTTTTCTTTTTCTTTTTCTTTTTCTTTTTCTTTTTCTTTTTCTT
>JANPWX010000354.1:53631-98536 GCA_024734555.1 Trochalopteron elliotii
TCTTTTTCTTTTTCTTTTCTTTTTCTTTTTTTTCTTTTTCTTTTTCTTCTTTTTTCTTTTTTTTTTGTTATCTTTTCTTTTAGTGGACCATCTTGGCTTATTAACCTAAAAATCTCCTCTTGGCACAGCTTTCCCTGATTGAACCTTCCCATTGTCCAAAGCAGATGGACAACAGAGGACATTTAGAAGAAACCCTACCGCAAAAACTTGTGAGCTCAAAATGAATTAATTTTATTTAAAAATCAACTAATTTTATTTCGAAGCATTAAAGTAAAATCTTTTTCTGCACCGATTTTTTTTTTTACCTTCCTGCAGCCCTCATTGTCTTTAGCAAGACAAAGGCTGTTGTCTCACTGTTCTTCATGGTCATGCCCCAAAATTTGCTCCCAGTTTGTCTGACATGTCCCTCCCACCCCTGCCAGCACAGGCGACAGTGGTGCTAAAAGCACCCAGGCTTAAATATCAACACATCAATTAAAACGGTGTGAACATTAATTACTTTCCTATCAATCAAAACTCACACACAAATAAAATTAGTGATGTCCCAGGCTGTTTCCTGTCTGTGGTAAAAAACTCTGGAGGACTCAAAGCAGGTAAAAATAATCAGTGCAGCACTAATCATCTTTTCCAGGGGGTTACCTTGTTCTTGGACATTCCTTAACTAAAAAATCAAATATCTAAGATAGGTTTAGACTTACCCACCCACACGGAAAATCATAAATGAAAAGGACAATAGTGGGCAAACACTCTTTTGGTAGCCTAAATTTATAGCTTAAATAGATATATTTAATCTATTATATTTAGGCTAAACATTTTAATTAGGCTAAATATTTTACTCTAAAGATAAAATTTACTTTAAAAATAAAATTTACTTTAAAAATAAAATATTCTTCTTCTATTTAAGTATTTCAATACATAGCCAAAATTGCTTCTGTGTGGAGACCCTTTGAAGAGCATCTGCCCAGCTCTGGTTGAATATCTAAGATAGGTCTACACTTATCCCACCCACACAGAAAATCATAAATGAAAAGGACAATACTGGGCAAACATCCTTTTAAAAGCCTAAATTTATAGCTTAAATCTATAATATTCGGTCTAAATATTTAAATTTCAATATTTTGCTTAAAAAATAAAATTTACTTTAAAAATAAAATTTACTTTAAAAATAAAATTTACTTTAAAAATAAAATATTATTCTTCCAGTTAAATATTTCAATACACAGCCAAAATTTCTCGGTGTTGAGACCCTTTGAAGAGCCCCTGCCCAGCTCTGGTTGAAGGGTGCCTGCCCTACTTTCCTCCTCCTCCAAACCCTGAGTCCCCCCTGCACACAGATCTGATATTTGGGGTTTTGTTCTCCCCAGCCCCAGCTCTAAGGCAGCCTGGCAGATTAAGTTCAAGCTCTGTGAACAGAAGAGAGATAATTCAGAGGGCTCTTATTGCTTCTGATCTCTGAGCTGTGCAGGGATCACAGCTCCCGGCTTGCATCTGTTCCCAGAATTCTCCAAACAAAACTTCTCTGCATAATCTGTTTTCTGGCTGTTATGGAGTGAGACGTGCAAAAAAACAATATATATATATATATAAAAATAAAAAATCTCCTAGAAGAACACAACAACCTTCAGGTGATTAAAATAACCACTGACAAGATAAGAATCACGGGATTTTTTCCAGTCCCTCTTTCCCTGCACACAAATGGTGGCCTTTAGTGGAGAATTACCAGAGGAACCATATGGGCCAGGAACAAGCTTAAAATATGGAGATTTTTTTGCAGATGTAGCAGTTCATTCTGCAGTTGGGGAAGAATTTTTTTTCATGGAAAGGGTGCTCAGGCCTTGGAAATGCTCAGGGAGGTTTGGATCCCCATCCCTGGAGGTGTCCCAGGAATTCCTGGAGGTGGCACTCAGAGCTCTGGGCTGGGGACAAGGTGGGGATCAGGAACAGCTTGGACTTGGTGACCCTGGAGGTTTTTTTCCATCCCAAATGATTCTGTGAACCAAGGTAGGAGATGGGTTTGCACCCCAATAATCTAATTTTGACCTTGAAAGGTCACAAAGAGAAAAAATTCACTATTTCCTCCCCCACCAGCATGGCTCAAATTCACTCCTCTCTCTGTGAATTTCACAATTTATTCTCTGGGTGTGAAATCTGCTGCAGTGCCAGAGATACTTCCCTGGATTTTTAAAATATTAAAAAAAAAAAATTAAAAAAAAGCTCTTGTCCAAGATCTTTGTACCAAGAAAACTCAGGGCTGGGTGCCCCCAGTCCAGCTCCTGCATCTGTGTGGGAACAGGGATAAAATCCACCCCAGAGAGATTCCTGCAGGTGAAAGGAAAGAGCAGCAATTCCAACTATAAATAGGGTTGGAGACACGAGCCCAAGGAAATTAAGAGGTGCATAAATGAACCCTGTTGTAACACTGACCCAGCTCCCTCTCTCCAATTAATTTAATTGAGAGTTTTGGTTTACTTAGCACTTTTCGTCCATAGATCTAAAAGCACTTTATAAAGAAATGTAAATGTCAATATCCTCATTTTCCAGAGGAGGAGGAAAGGGCACAGGGAACTCGTATGAATCACCCCAGGTCAGCAAGGAGGTGGCAAACCCCGGAATAGAAACCAGTTTGCTCAGTGTGTCTGCTGTGCCCCGTCCCATCCAGCAGGAGCTGGGAATTCCAGGTCATTTAACACAGAGCTGCCAACAATCCTCTGTGAAACTGAGAGCTACCCCTTTTGACTCACGGAAGTGCAAGTAGAGCTCTTTCATCTTGAACTGAATGTTAGTGAAAGGAGCTGCACGAAATGCCAAAATTTGTACTTAAAAAAAAAAAAAAATAGCATGAATATTTTGCCCAGGTAATATTATGAAAAAGTTACATTGAACTATTTTTCTTATCCAGAAAAAACTTTTGTTTTGCCATGTGCCCGTGTAGAATTATTTTTCAGGGAGCTCAAAAAACTGCACCCAGGGTGTAGCAGCTATTCAAAGAAACCTGATTTTTGCCTCCCTGAAAGCAGATTTTCTCAGGAATTTTCTTCCATGGCAAGCACACAGGGGGTGGCCAGCTAGGAAGAAAAACCAGAAAGGTTTTTTAAACAAGATCATAATCCATGGAGCGGTTAAATCCCAGATCATCCACGTGTCTGGTGTTGGTGGGAGCTCTATCAGGAGTTAGTTTTGTTCATTGTTTTTCACAGACCATTGGAGCCCTCCTGGAGTTTTGGAGGTTCAGTTAAAACACTTCCCAAATTTCCTCTGTGCTCTGCCTTAGGGATGTGCAAGGACAACCAGTGATTTCCAGGGGTCTCAATACTCTGTGAGCTACTGAGATAAATAAAGGATAATAAGATGTGAAACAGAGCTCAATCCATCACACAGAGCCCCAGCCAAGGGAATTCCAACTGATCCAGCTGCAAATGCCCATCACAGAGACCTCCTGTCCCAAACTGCCTTTGCCACAGCCCAAATTCCCCAGCCAAGGGAATTCCAACTGATCCAGCTGCAAATGCCCATCACAGAGAACTCCTGTCCCAAACTGCCTTTGCCACAGCCCAAATTCCCCAGCCAAGGGAATTCCAACTGATCCAGCTGCAAATGCCCATCACAGAGAACTCCTGTCCCAAACTGCCTTCTCCACAGCCCAAATTCCTGGGCTGAGCCACCACAGCAGAGCCCAGGTCTGCTTATCCCATCCCAAAAACCAGAGGCACAGAGGATATCTGAGACATCCCATCAGTGCTTTGTGTCACCCCGGGCTGGGGAGAGGCACCAGCAGAGCCTGGGATCTGTAAAAATAATCAATTCACATCAGTGCAACTCCAGGACTGGGGCTGAGCTGGGTCTGATGTTAACTGCAGCCACACATTTCCTTGGGAAGGGCCCTCTCCAGCTGGGAGCAGGATATAGAGCTTGTTAAACTCATCAGAGCCTCGTGGCACTTTCCCTCTGCATTTTGTTCCTTCTGCATTTTGTTCCTTCTGCATTTTGTTCCTCCTGCATTCATTCCTGAAGGGGAGAGCTGGATGAGCAGCTCCCCAAAGCATTTGGATTTGGAATCTCAGGCCTTGAAGGGCAGATCTTGCCATCCTTCTGCTGAGCTCTCAGTGAATAATACCCTGTGATATTTCAGACTCCAGTGTAGTTAGTGCATGACTCATGAATTCTGTAGTAAATAGGCCAGACTCACAGCTCCAGGTATTTTTAACCTTCTAAGCAGAAAAAGGGAATATTTAGGATGAGAAAGGAAGATGAATTTAACAACAAAAATAGCAGGACCACTGGGTGTGCAGCACTGGGGTAACCCTCTGGGACAGAACTATCCAAATTACCATGTGCACTTTCCCAAGCAGTAGGAAAAAAAAAAACCCAAAGACAAACTATGCTTGATGAAATTCTTTTTGGTGTGATAGCCCTGCTACACAGCTGCACTGAAATAAATATGATGCCTTCCTTGGAGTACTCCAAGGCACTGCCAAGCCATCAAAAAATGCTCAGCCTGAGCAAGAAGCGGGCTGAGAGTTTCCAGGACTGCCCCTGCAGGGCCCTGGGCACTCAGCAAACACCTCTGGCCATCCTTATTGCTTGTGACTAACAAAGGGAGAAAATTTGGGGTTAAACCTGAGCCTGGGAGGTCTCAGCTCCTCCGTCCTGTGCATGGGCAGGACAAGCTCCTGCAGGAGAGGTCTGCTGGCTCCAGGTGATCCTCACCACATCCCTTTGGGGTTGGTGCCCAAGCAGCAAGAAAACCAAGCCATGGAATTGTGTCTCCCCTCTACTCTGGGGAGGCCAGGGGGTGACTGCAGCACCCCAAACCCCATAAAAACCCTGAGGAGCAAAGGTTCAGCCTCAGGGCAGGGTGGGAGGGGGGAAAGAGGCATCAAGGTGGTGGCAAAACTCCTCGTGGTTGCTCAGGACTGGCTTTCATGGGATCACAGACTGGTTTGGGTTGGGATGTGTTGTTATAGGACACAAAATGAATGACACTCATACAGTCAGGGCAAAAAGAGAGAAGTTTATTTTTCTACTTCAATTCATATAGATTTTGGACAATGACCAGGGATTGGACAGGAGGTTGCCACCTCTCCAACTACATTGGTCAAACTAGAAGTCCATCAATTGTCCCTCCTCAAGAGAAGAATGAAAAAAATCACTTTGTTTACCTGAAAATCTATGAAAAACTCCACTACAAAAATGCAAACATCAGAAGGCTGAAAAAGATCAGGGCAATAAGGTTTTTAAAAACCTTAAACCTCATCCCATTCCAGCCTCATCATATCCCACCCCCTGCCAGGGGCAGGGACACCCTCCCCTATCCCAGATCCCTCAGAGCTCCATCCAGCCACTCTGGCAGTTTGCATTTCCAGGCTAAAATTCCCAGATTTGAACATTTGAACTCCCTGGTTCATTCAGAAATCCCATCCACACTCATTTTTCTGTCCTTGTTCCCACTGATGAGCACGGGGCTGCTGTGTGTGACTGCACAAGGCTCTGCTGGGGAGGTGGAGGGGGCTGAGGGGACTTCTGTTGAAATTTGATTCAGAAAAGGGAACAAGAAAAACATTTCCATTCACATTAGGTTTTTTGTAAAACCATTTAGTGTTATGAAAAGCCTGATGTTTAAGCCTAAACTAAGTAGACAGTGATCCTTTAAGTCCCCATCTTCCAGCACATTTCTCCATTCTTTTCTTTCAAGGAAAGTTGGGATTGTTGTTCTTTCACCTTCCAAAGTCCTTGATGGGTTATTTCTAGAGAATATTTAAATCTGAGAAGTATTTTGGTCTATAGAAGTTTCCTCAAACTCCATCATGTATTTACCCACTTCTCAGAAATTCTTCTTCCATTTTCTATTAATATTATTTCACCAGGATCAGTCTCTGTTGAGAAATTTAGTTTAAGCTGCCTAGCAGTCTTAAAAGAGGAAGATCTATTAATTTAATCATTTATATGAATCACGTCTAAATGATCTCAGCAGAGAAAATGTGTTAGCCATTTAAATCCCATCATTACATATTATATAATAATTACCACTAATTCTGGTTTGGATGGGCCACAATATTGCTTTACATACCTAATACATTCAGAACATCCACCTCATTGGGCCCAGCCTTTTTTTGTGACCTTTGAGTTTTTGTTTTTCTCTTGGTTGTGAGCACAGGACAGGCTCTCCAGCAAATCAGGGATGCAAAACACACCCACGGTGGCCCCTCTCTTTTGCATGCACAGTTATCAATTTTGGTTTTTTTTTTTTAATATCTCAAGTTCTTTTTGTCTCTGGAAGGTATCGAGATGCCATTGATAAGGTTGTAATGGAAATAATATTTATTTGTTGAGTGCCCTCGGTGCATTCGGTGCTCATCGTGGCAATCCAGCGAGGAGCTACTCGCAGGATACTCACAGGGTGTAACTCCCACTGGATTTCCAGACCCCTGGCTGCACTCACCTCAGCTCTGCACCTTGGTGTCTGCAGCTCAGGCTGAGAGAATTTGCAGGTTTTTTTTTTTTTTCCCCATGAAAAAAGGGAAAATATTAATCAGCCACCAGAGATTTCTGCACAGACCCGAGCACAGCTCTGACTATCTGCTGTTACTGAGCCAGGGAAGGACCAGAAACTCTGCAGCAGTGGCTGAACCAGCCCCCAAATTCCTGCTCCTTTGGGAAACCCAAGGAAAACGTTGTTACAGAGCCAGGGAGGGACCAGAAACTCTTCAGCAGCCCACAAATTCCTGCTCCTTTGGGCAAACCAAGGAAAAGCCATCACACCCAACTCCTCGTTGGGGGCTGATCCATTTCCACAAGGACAGGACAACCCAAGGCTCCCCAGAAGGCCAAAAAAAGGGCTCCAAACACACTCCAAGCACAGTTGGGGTGAGCAGGTGAGGCTGGCACAACCCTGGAGGGATTCCAGCCCCGGGGACCTGCACGTGGGGACACAAATGGTGCTTCCAGAGGGGGATTTCCAGGAGAACCCCCCAGTTCTGTGCTCCCAGGTGAGGGATTGCCCTGGAGGAAGGTGAAACGATGTCCCTGCCCTGCCACAACAACATGAATTACTTCTCCTGCTGTGGACACTCCAAGCTTCTCTTTAAAATTATTATTCTTTATTCTTCTGCACCACACCCCTGCATGAATCCATCTGCCAGCCACCTTTCCTCCACTCTATCAAAACTGTACATCACCAGATAAACTAACCCCCTGATTAATTACAGAAGAGCAAAACTTCCAACTCTCATATCCCAAGGGTCAAATCCATCCCTGGTGTAAAAGCCAGAACTCAGCAGTGAGACAAATTTGGCCCTAGGTGACTTTTTTTTTTCACTCATTACACCACCCCTCCTGGAGCTGACGGATTGAGCCCCTTGTGTTCTGTTTGTAACCATAATTAGTATTCATTTTGCAAGCTTAAAGTTCACCCTTGCTCCAGGACTGAGCCTAATGTTAATCACTGCAGTGTCTGCCCTGCCTCTGACTCTGGCTCTGATCTGTCACGTTTACATTTCTTGTCCCATACCTAATTTTTTTGCCCTTACCAGCCAAGTAGCACCTCGACATCACACTGTGTCAGAATTAGAAACTTTTGACAGATCTGTAATCATCTAGTTCTCATCAGCTCCGTGCATGTTAGTCACTTCATTTCCACATTCTAACAGTTAATATGCCTTAATTTCTCACACTTTGTGAATATTTAATTCCTCCCTTTTCAACATCATTTTTAGGTTGTGTGAATCATTTTCAAAGCCTTTGCTATTCTCCCTCCACTATCATCTGCATATTTTATGAAATGGCACAGTGGAATCTCTGAGGGCTCTTGATAAAAATGAAACTGGCAGGCTGCTCATTAGTTGTTTACCTGGAGCTGTGTGAATCCCCCAGAATGGTGGATTCCCATTTGGGTTTGAATTAGGATATTCTGACACATAAGAATTGAAAACCTCTCCAAAGCTGAGTGTGATTCTCTCCCACCCTCCCCTCCCTTCCATCCCAATTAAAGGCTCTTCCAGGGAATTTGCTCTCCTCTGGCCGAGCCTGCACCAACACCTGCAGCCACCGGCTCCTTCCGAGGTGACAGACAGAGGCTGGAGCCAATTAGCAACTCTAATGAGGGGGAAAAGTGTCCCATCAAGAGCGCACAGAGGGCAGCAGGACGAGAATCAGAACTTTTCAGGCTTCCAGAGTCAAAGGAAGTCACCAGGACTGGGGCTGGGGTTGGTTTGAGCACGTGGTTCAATGGGCAAGTGATAAAAAAATGACATTTATTCATTCTAAAAAGGGGCTGGGGTTGGTTTGAGCACGTGGTTCAATAAAAAATGACATTTATTCATTCCAAAAAGTCCTTGGCCATGACCACACCTGGCAGGTCTCAGAGCTCTTACACAGGCAGAGCCTTTTCCTCTATTTCCTTAATCTTATTTATGCAATAAAACACTCCTGTCTCCCCACTGGACTCAACTGAGAGGCCCACACTCAACAATTCACCAGTTCCAAGGCAAAAATCAGGTTATCCTTGAGTTTACCAGAAAATCCTGGATTATCCACCAAGGAACTCAGTGGGGTTTCTGTTCCAGCCCTCACACAGAATATTTTTTTCCCTATTCCACCTCTGCTTCCCCCACTTGGAAGCTGGGTCCACGCTGATGGGTATCTCCATGCAGTTCTCCACGTCAATAAATCTTCTCTCCACTCTCCAAGAGTTTTAGTTTTTAGTGTCCAAAGATTTAAATTTAGCCTGATTTATTTTTATGCTGATCTCATGCTCCTTTCATAGACTTTACTTAAAAAGCAGTAATGCTATCTCGCTCACCACTAAATTTTTTATGAATTTTTTGGCCTTTGCTGACTTCATAAGGAAATAGAGGATTGGGGACATTATAAATAGGGGTGAGAGAAGATTTCCAGCTGTAGAAGCTGCAAATGCATTGATACTTTGGCTGTACAGGTGCTTTGGTGAAAGAAAAAAAGAAATAGAAGGCTTGGCTTTGATAGGAACCATCTTTTTATTTTATCCTCACGTCCCACTTTAATTCATCTTGGCCTGAACACATCTCTTAAAACTTGGTGCATTAAAGACACAAATAACTGAGAGCAGTAATTGAAATCCCACAGAGTTTCTGGCCAGCTGATGTTCCATATTTTCTCCGTGGAAATGAAGAGCCAGGAACAATCAGGAGCTCCCTCCTCCAGCCCCTAAAACTCCCTATCCAGCCCCCTAAATTCCCTCTCCAACCTCCTAAACTCCCTCTCCAGCCCCTAAACTCGCTCTCCAGCCCCCAAAACTCCCTCTCCACCCCCTAAACTCCCTCTCCATCCCCTAAACTCCCTCTCCAGCCCCCTAAACTCCCTCTCCATCCCCTAAACTTCCTCTCCAACTCCCTAAACTGCCTCTCCATCCCCTAAAACTCCCTCTCCAGCCCCTAAAACTCCCTCCTCCATCCCCCAAAACTTCCTCTCCTCAGCAGCAACTGAGAGCAGGTGAGACAAAATCTACTGACACCTCACATTGTTTGATGGTCACTCTCCATCTCATCAGGTGTCTCATACAATTTGTTGTATTTGTTAAAATACCAGCTTTAGGAAGCCACTGAACATTAAAAAAAACCCTAATAATGAAGAGTGATGTTTTTATAGAGCCTTGGCTAGAGTGAGGGTGGATTTCAATGTGTTTTGCCCGTTGTAAAGGTTCAGAAATTAAATATATATTAAAAATGATTTTTTATAGCCTCGTGAAGCCTGGTGGCCTGTGTGGCTGGATTTTAATTCTTGGCTTTGACAGTATTCCATTCTTTTGATTTGTTATATGTGCTTCAGATCTATTACTTTTTAATTGGACATGAACATGCCTGTGAACTGAACTGGCTCTCCAAGGGTTTGCATAAAATGAGCCAGGACGTGGGGAAAGTGGAGTTGTCACCACAGCTCAGGACTCTCAGATCCTGCAGGAGTTAAAAATGACAACATAGCTATGTTAAAAATTAAAAAAATAGTTAAAAATAGTCAAAAATAACAATAGCCATGGAGGTGCTGATCCACCACCTAGACTGAACACAGCCAGCAGCAGGTTTGGTAGAGTGAGATTTGAACTCAGCTTTCAAAGAATCTTCTCCTACACCCACAGGTTCACTATTTAACCATTATCACTTCCTACAATTCAACATTTTCTGATCTCATTAAATATTGGTGGGCTTCAGAAATGCTTTCATGCTCCTGACTGGGAGCAGACGTTTTGGGGTGTGTGCATCCTTCCCTCTCCAAAACCTTGGAGATCAACTTACACCCTGAGGATGTTGCAAAAAGAATTCTCACTGTTATGAGATAATATATGTCTAAGATAAAATATAAGTATTTTCTTAGTTTCCAGTGAGTTAAATTAACTTGTGACTTCAGCCTTGCCATCCCAACAGTGTTTCCTGGACACGAACTCCAATGAATTTGCTTCTAGTGAAGTGTTGATCCATCTGAGGACACTTTTTAAAAGTTGTCCTCTGTTTGATGAGGACAATTGTCATCTCACTGCTGTCCCATTGCACACCCTCAGCAAAGTGAGAACCTTCTCTGGGAAATGGCAATTTTCAAGCCCCAGTTCTATTCCAGGCTGATCAGGACATCATCCTCCCCAGCCTCCCTCTGCTTATCTGTGCTGACCAGGGTGTTGTGTGGAGCAGGCTCACAGCAAACCAACCCAAAGCTGCCTAAATCAGATGAAATCCTGGTTTTCCTGCAGTTAGTCCTTCCTCTCCGTGGTGACTGGGTAATAATGCTCACAGGGAAGCACAAGGGACAGCAGAAAACCAGAACACACCAGGGGCTGTGTGTGAAACTGAGGGGGGAAATAAAGACAGGTAAAAAAGGGCTGCAAACACCAAAGGCAGCACCAAAGCATTTGATGCAAGAAACAAAAAGACTCGCCCACAACAGCAAACTCTTCCTGCAGAGATGTCCCTGCTCTCTGATGTAGTTGTCAACTCTGAATTTCTTTTCAGAGCAAAAGCTTCTCCAGCTTGGCTCAGTCCTGCTTCATGCTTCCCTACCCTCCCTACCCCTCCTCCCACACGTTAAACAGACCAGAGACCTGACATTTTATGTTGTTTGTTTGAAATGATAAACTTAATCATGAGTGAAATGTTAGGAAGTGACAGTGCTGGCCACAGTAAGGTCATTTCTGCTGCAGCCAAGCAAACACTGCTCTCCCCTTAATTGCATCGCCAGCCCTTGCCACAGGAGGACCCAGGCATTTGCAAGTGGGGAGCTGAATCTGTCTTTGTGATAATTAAACCATGGACCTCTGGAAAGACTGCCAAATCTGCCATATGGTAGTTTTATGACCTAGACTGCTGTTATCTCTTGAGAAAGCTAACATCCTAATCTCATTTTGCTTATCTGTGATCAGAGCCCGCCTTTCTGGAGGGCAGAATGCAGGAGGGCTCTGCTGGCTGCAGAGCATCCTACAGCACTGACATTTTGTCCAGTGGCTCAAATTAATAAACTGAACAGAGAACTCATTATTGGCATCTTGGAATGAAGGCAGAAATCAAGGAGCTAAACCCCAACAACCCGTGGGTTACCAGCACACAGATTGTGACATCTCCCTGTGAAAAATTCCTGGGGCCCGCCCTTGGAGGCACCAGTGCTCTGATGGGTAATTAAAACGTTCATTGCAGGAAGGTTGGGAAAAGGCCACGGAGGTTTTTTTTACAATGCAAACACGTTATTTTAAACCACAACCACGAGAGGCTGCTGCCTTTGGAGGTCTGGTGTCATTTATCACAGACACAAAGGTGCTTCAGGAGCATCCTCTGAGCACTCAGAGCTCAAACATTCTACAGGAACAGAAAGCCAGGCTGGGATAGGTGTGATACAAAGAATAAACAGCTCAGAACCAGTGCTGGATAAAGCTTTACTCCTGGCCATTCTAAAATTTCCACTATTTCAATAAATTCACACTAATTTGTCATTAAAACTGCCACACATCCACTCACCCTGTGGCTGGGGACCACGGTGCCCTTTGGGGCTGCACCACCACCCCTCCCCAGCTGTGGTCACCTCGTTGGGCTCTGTCTGGGCTGGATCACTCCGGGAGGGAATGCATCTGTTCCTTTCAGCAAGGTTGTGCCTCCAGAAGGGCCCTGAGAACAGAAGGAACAGGTGGCATATTTTTCATCTCACTGGTAGCAAACACGCAGCCCGTGTCCTTTGATGGCTGGGAGAGCCTTTCAAAGGAGGATCTGCAGCCCCAGGGATTGTCACTGGGGATGGTTCTTATCAGGGTGGGATATCTCTTTGCAAGGAAAAACCTAATGGCTACTCAGGTCTGCACTAAGTTCTGCAGTCCGGTGACCTTCAGCACGTTTATCTGGCAGCCAGACACTTATTGAGAGATTCCGTGGGTCTGTTTTTACAGAAATATTCGGGTTGTATGATCTAGATAACACAGCCTGCTATAAATCACCCCAGTTGTCCCTTGGTATTTTGAAAACTGATGAGACTGCCGATTCCTGCTTCTTACTTTGTATGCAAATGATAAATTATAGATGGGAAATAGGAAAAAGAAGGTTTTACTCATTTGCTGGATTGAAACAGACTGGATTAGTGAGCGAGCAGTAGTACCCTTGGACTATTTATTGTGACATTGCTTAGAAAAATTCAAACCCCAAAGCCTTCAAATCACTGGGGACATTGTTAGCCTTCTGCAGGAATTATTAAAATGTACAGAAATGTATGAGCATCACTTTATAATAATTAATCAGGGGCTGTTGATTAATAAAGCTCATTTTTTAGTCCCGATGATTCAGGGTATTATCCAAAGGACAGTGTCCTTGTCATATTGATTAAGAAACCAGACTTTGCCGTGGAAAGAAAGTGTAGGAACGGTCGCTCTTCTTCCTTTCCCCCCTCCCCCCCCATAAAATAAATATTGAATGAGAATATTAACTCGTTAACCTTGACAACAATTTGTAATTTTCATAAGGAGGAAAACTCGCGTATTCAGCAAATAAATTGCTGCGGGGATTTCAGGGAAACAAATTGGAGGGAATGAAGAATGCCACCATATGAATTCTGTCGTTTTTATGGGCTGGGATGATAAATCTGTTTGGTTATGTCCCTCAATTAAGGCCACAAATACTGGAGAGCGTCAGGAGCAGGAGGACTGGTGGGGCTGGTGCAGAGGAGGCTGGTGACAATCTAAGGTCACCCAGCAAGTTCAGGTTGCTCCTTCTTTCAGATCCAGCATCTCACAGAGCACATTCCCTGTCCCTGCATCCCCTCTCAGCCCTAAAAGGTAACTCCATTTATTGGCCACTGCAGGAGACAATCTCCATGTGGAATTAACAGCACCAGCCTGCAGATTTTACCGGGATTGTAAAAAAAAAAACTGATTAAAAAAAAACCTGTAAAAAATCTGATTGTCCTGAGTTCAGTTTAACCAGGAATGCACAGAATGTTTTACCCTGTGCAGGTAAAACAGATAATCTGGGAGCTGCTCACCACTGCAGTTGGCCAGGGCTGGTTTTTAACCCCCCATAAAAATGTTCTGCTTTGAAACCCGAGCTGGGGGTGTTCCAGTGATTACAGGGAAAATGGACACTCGTTCCTCCTGCCTGGGTTTCCAGCTGCAAACCCTTCCCTGTCCACATCACTGACTCAGCCAGCCAAACAATTTCAGGATGTTCTCAGTTTGAAGCTGGTTTTACCTCAGCTAACATCAAGTAATGCTGTGCACGCTTAAAAGTGAGCACATGCTTAACTGCTTTGTTGGATTAAAGCCTAAATTATCTATTAATCCAATTGCATGCTTTCCTCTGATCACTGCAGCCTTCAAATTCTCACTGTACAATAGATTTACTATAAATGCATTATGTTTGTCAGGCATGCCACGAGATTTGCATGCTGTCCTTGTCTGCTTGGCTATATTGTCATCCATAGGAGAATATTAAAGATTTAATATGATTTTTAAAAATTTAATTTTAGCCTTTTTTTTTTTTCCTTTCTGTTGTTGGAAGGTTATGAATGAAGTACGTCTTGTTTGGGAAAGCAAAAGGAAAAAAAAATTAAATAAAAGTGTTTAATATTTTAAAGGTCCAGATAGGGAGGCAAATGAGAAAATCCCCTGCAGGCTTGGAACACAAAGGTGAGAACACACAGGGTGTTTGGAATGCTGCTGGTTCCTGCTACAGAAACAATTCCTGGGTCTGATTGGGGTCTGCTGTCACTGGACTCATCCTGCAAGGAATTCAGGACAGAGAAACCAGGTTGCTCAGGGTATGGGAGTGAATTCCATCCATCTCAACCTGTGAGCTGCCCAAATATTCCAGCGAAGGGGAATATTCACATTCATTTTACCTTCCCAACCTGTACCTTTGGAGGGGTGTCCTGCCTTTTAATGCCACTGAGAGTCATTTTAAACACACACAAAATCTGCTCATAAATGCAGCTTGAAGTGATTTATCCACGATTTCCCAGGAAGCTCCAGCAGCCTCTTCCTTGCCCCTGCCAGCTGACCCTTCCCAGGGAAATTTTGGATATTTTGCAGCTCTGGTACCAGACTGAACACTCAGTTTGCAGTGCTGTCCTGCTCCCCAGGCCTCAGCTGAAGTGCAGAGCTAAAAATCAGAGTAATCTCACATAATTAACGTGAATCTGTGGGCATCACACGCTCATGGATGCAGACATTCACTCACCCACATCACAGAGAGCAACAGAGACTTCTGCCAAACCTTCCCTGGCTAAAAAGCAACAAATAAATTAATAAATAAACCCCCTGCATTTCTGCTTCTGGTGGCCCTGGAATATAATCAGGCAGTACCTGCAGGATAAATCAAAAGATTAAATTAAGTTGGGATTTGAATCCCCCACTAAACAAAGCAGGGAGCTTTGCTGGACTCTGGGCTCAGAATGGCTTTCCAGGGCCTCCCTCCCAAACATAATATCATTATTTGCTTTGACCACTGGTGCTTTACACAAAACACACACAAACCCACACAAAACGCAGCCCAGGGGGTGCAGTGAGGAGGGAACAATATGGAGAGCAGTATGGGTTGTGATGATTTCCCTTCCTGGCCTGGCCTCCTGCCTGCTCCTCCTGAGCTCTGCAGCCCCAGCCTGGGCTCTGGCACAGCTCCTGGGTGCTGCCTTCTGCTGTGCCCTGGGCCAGGGGACAAGGATTGTCCCTTCCTGCAGCACGTTTATTGTCCCTTCCTGCAGCTCAGGGCACCTGCTGGCCCTCCACCCACGCTGCTCCCTCCTTCTCACCAAGGCAAAAATGCCAAGTCCTCCTCCTCGCACTCATACACAGGAAAAATCTGGGATAAATCGCAAAATCCCAGCGTTTTTAGGGCCTCTGCAGCCCCAAATTCCTCCCCTGCTAGCAGCCAGGTTAAACCCTCCAAAAAACCTGTGAGGAATTTCAGCCTCTCTGCCCACAAGATGTCACCCTGAATTTTAACAAAGGTGCGTTTACCCTTAAATATTAACTTCCCTCCCTCCTCCTCCTCCTCGTGTTCCCTCATTAGGACCAACTGCATTAACTCTTCAGAAGTGATGGTTTTACCCACAACCCCAAAAAATCCCCTTTAAACCTTGCTGCTCCTGGCCTCAGCTGCATTTTGGCAACACATTCCAGTGGATTGAATTCTGAGCTGCATTTCCCCCGGTTTTTCACAGCACAGGATAAATATTTTCCAGCCCAATCTGCAAAGCCTCATCCAGTGTGACCCCAAGGCTGCTCTGGTGATGTTCATCTCCAGCTTGAGGAGATTCTCCAGTGTAGAGTCTTAGGATGAGTTAACTGATAACAGCAGCCTCAGATTTCAAGTGTTTCGCAGGTTTTGGATGATAAAAAAAAAAAAACCCAAAACAATCCCAACATGAAAAAGAAAAAAAAAAAAAGAATGAGAAGTATCTCTAAAAAAATGGAATGAGAAGTGTCTCTAAACCTTCTTGAAAGTGGAAGTGACAACAGCCTCACCAGAGTGCGTTTGCCAAATCTTTATGCTTGGAAAAGGATGCATTGAATTTTTTTTTCAGGTTTAGTTTGTGCTGTTGTTTCAAAAACTGAGGCAGTTTGTTTGGAGCCCAGCTCCATATTGAGGATGTGCCCACGTGCACACGATTGCTGCTCTTTTCTTCAAGAAAAAAAAAACAACAAAACACCTTTTTTGGCCGATTTTTGGGCCCTGCTTTGCACATTCCCCCAGCCCCAGGCGTGGGAAGGGAGCGTGTCCGTGACCCATCAGGAGCCTGACGTGACATTTATGGGCACCTTTAGCAGGGTGGCTCTCAGCAGCACAATAATTACACACACAAACGAGCTTGGAAATTGCCCTTTTATGAAAATCCCAACCTTGATATTTAACTAGTTAATAAGAGCCCCTCTCGCATGTGATTTGCAAATCAGATATTTGTGTGAGAGGCTGGGCTTTTCAGAGGGGAGGGCTGGCACTGGGATATTTTCTGTGTCTGATTTAAGTCCTTCTTCACAGAGCAGGCAGATCTCAATGTGGTTTTCTGTGAAAATGTTCGTTTCATTCCTGCTTGCACGTGAATGCCAGCTAACCAATAACTTGGACACAAAAACCAGGCACAGAAATAAACTTTCAACTTCTGGAACACCCTAAAAGCCAGGCAAATCCCAAATTGATCAGTGTGGGAGAAACACCTTTGCAGCAGAAGGCTATCACAAGCAGCTGTCATTAAAAAAAAATAAACAGAATTTTGAAGTTATCCTTTAAAAATGATGAACAGAATTTTAAAGTTATCTTTTAAAAATAATCAACAGAATTTTAAAGTTGTCTTTTAAAAATAATGAACAGAATTTTAAAGTTATCCTCTAAAAATAATAAAGAGAATTTGACCAAAGTTCCGATATATCAAGCCCAGTATTTTATTTTTTAAGGATATTTTTTATGTTTAACTCACAGCATTGAGTTCACTTGCAGAAGTTTATTCCCAATTTTATGGGAACAGAGTTAAAGCCTGACTACACCTTGGTAGTTTTATTTTTTCCCTACTCATTTTTTTTCCGCTCTAATTCAAGACAGCTGCTAGTTTGGGGATTCTAACATGAGGGAAGATTCAGATTTGAAAAGGAAAGAAGGAAATTTCTATTCTTAATCTCTGTACATCAATAATGCTCAGCAGCTGAGGATCTCCCAGGTATTTCAGGAGGCACAAAAATCCTCATTTTCCTCAGAAAGGGGGAAGCTCAAACTTCCTAAAATAAAAGTGTTTGTGGAGCAGCTGCACCGAGACAATTGAAACAGATCTTTTTGCCTCAACATTTACTACAACACCACCTGGGACATTTGTGCCCTTTCCCCAAGGTATTTTCATTTATCCAGTAGCAGATTTTGTTCCTGCCGAGTGCAACGTTCCTATAAAACCTCCCTGGGCACCTTAACATCTCTTCAAACCCCAAATAAAAAAGCTGAGAAACACCATAAAGAGAACAGCAGCCCCTAAACAAATGAGATTTTTATTTTTTTTTTACCCCATAGGAAAAATAAGAGGTTTTTAATAGGAAAAAATATTCATACAAATATTTATTTTTATTAATATTTACTGAGTTTATTGCTGTCCAATTCTCCCCCATTCCCATGAATTCTCATGAACAAAAGTGCCAGAAACACCGTGGGATTTGCCAAGTTTGCTCATGGTTTTCCCAGAGTTTCCTCCAATAGATCCCCCTGAATTTCCAGGCTGAGTTTCACTCCAGCAAAGCCTGTAAATATTTGGATCAGTAAATACACACACACAACACTCGGGGTGAAGAGTTCTCAGTAATGAACTGGAGCATCTTGGCAGAAGCAGATTTGTGTCACCCACTCCCCCATCTTCCCCGATAATTAAATTTTTCTCTCAAAAAAAACCCCACAAACTCTGCACCCAAGCACCCAATCGGTCAAGACATCAGGAGGCCGAAAATAAACAAAAAAAATATTAATTTCAAACTGTGAAACGCCGTCAGCACTAACAGCTAAATCCCCTGTAAGTCCTCACTGCTCATCCCCAGCAATTCAAATCAGGCCCCATTTCCACAAGAAGATTTTTAAGGGGCAGCTGCAGCTGATTTTTAGCTGATTTTTTTTTAGTTCCTGATCTTATCACTGAGGCTGTTTTAATAAATGTCGCTCACCTTGACACAAAGTTTGCATTTCAGCCCATTCCCCTCCCACTTTTCCCTTTACATTTGGTTTTCCTGGGGATTTTGTGGATAGTGATCACACACAGACACTCAATAACCACAAACTGACCAACCTGAGCTGATATTTCCTTTTCCAGAGGCTTCCCTGACTGGTTAATTTTAAGTGAAGAGCATATAATATTAAATATCAGTGTAGAATAATCATAAATATATCATTAGGATAGAAACAGCACCTTGCTATAATATTTCATATTATATAATATCTAATATATCTAATATATCTAATATATCTAATATATCTAATATATCTAATATATCTAATATATCTAATATATCTAATATCCAGTATCTAATATCTAATATCTAATACGTTATATATGATATATGATATATCATATATTATATCATATATTATATAATATTTCATAGCCACAGCCAGCTTTATATAGGATTACATTTATCCTATTTTTATCCTATAATTTAATCCCATATAGGACTAAATTATCCTATTTTTATAGGATACAAGATTTTATGGGCTATGGAAAGTGCAATCACAGGAAATTCCTGAAGGTGTACAAACTTTTTTTTGGGAGGAAAAAAAAAATCTAAAATGGACTTAAAGGCTGTCATTAGTCAATCCAGTTGGTGCATTATAATAATTTTAAATAATCCTGAATGTTGGGCAGTGTTCATTTGTATTTAGATATATATTTAGATATATACTTGTATATCTGTAACCCAAAACACAGGCTGCAATATGAGCACACCAGAGAAAAGAAAATTGGTTTTATTGGAATTTTTTTATAATAATTGGGATTGTTTTCAGGGGAAAAAAAACTCTAAAATGGACTTAAAGGCTGTCACTAGTCATTGCTGTTGGTGCATTATAATAATTTTAAATAATCCTGACTGTCGGGCATTGTTCACTTAGATATATATTTAGATATATACTTGTATATCTGTAACCCAAAGCAAAGGCTGAAGTATGAGCACAGATCCCACCAGAGAAAAGAAAATCGTTTTTATTGGATTTTTTTTTTTTATAATAATTGGAATTGTTTTCACACGAATCCTTTCTCAGTGACCATCCCTGTGCACTGAGAGCAGGAGTGGAACCCCTGAGCAGTGAGCACTTACATAACTGTCCTGCCTGCCCCAGGAAGGAAGGAAATGAAGCGTGGGCTTCCCTAAAGAGGCAGAATTTATTTGTTTTGAAAAGGTACATGTATCACCAAGCCCCAAATCTGGGAAGAGGGAAGGCAAAGCATCCATCCATGAGAGTTCTCTCACAATTCTCATCATCCATGAGAGTTCTCTCACAAAAAGGGGGAAAACAGCTTTGATGTTGTATTTCCTCAGAGGTGAGTGAGTTAAAAAAAAAAAAAAATAAAATTGTGGAGTGCAAGATTCCTACCTCAGCCAAATTTGATTTTCACACCTAGAGGAGGGACCAATCTGGGATTTGCTGAGATTCCTCAGAGGTTCTGGGTGTCCTCATGGAGCAGGATGCAAACAAACCCCACTTTAAAAAAATGCAGGAAGGAAGGAACATTTGGAAATTAGGAAGCTCAGACACCCTGCAGCCATTAGAAAAAAAAAAACAAAAGAAAACACGCACACACAAAAAAGACCAAAAAACAAAACAAAACAAAACAAAACAAACCACACAAAAAACCCCCTAAAAAACAAAAAAAACCTCAAACAAACAAACAAAAACGCTCACAAAAAAGGCAAAAAAAACCAAAAAAAAAACAAGAAAAACCCCAAAAAACAAAAAAATCCCAAACAAACAAACAAACGAAAAAACCAACAAAAACAAAACAACAAAACAAAACCCCAAAACCCATTTCCCACTGTACAATAAAGAGATATCTGGATTATTGTCCATGATTAAGCCATGGACAGGCTGGCACTTCACAACAATCGGGATTTCTCAGGAAATTGGGCCCACGGAGCTCTCCAGGCTGGAGTTGTACTGGCTCAGCAATTTCTTCCAATGATTTGATAAAAATATTTTCAGCATGTTTTGCATC
Source organism: Trochalopteron elliotii (assembly GCA_024734555.1). Classification (NCBI taxonomy): domain Eukaryota; kingdom Metazoa; phylum Chordata; class Aves; order Passeriformes; family Leiothrichidae; genus Trochalopteron; species Trochalopteron elliotii. The sequence goes on from JANPWX010000354.1 coordinate 73,795, forward strand.
CAGGTGCACACAGCAATAATTACCATAATATCATAAAACACAAAGGCAGGGAAAAGTGCAGTAATTTGCACTGATTATGAAGTAAAAACAGGGAAGTTTAATTATTAATTTTTGAAATCGCTGAAAGGAGAAAAATAGCACACCTTCCATGTGCAGACACTGAAATTAGATCAGCTTGACAAGCCCATTTCAGAGGGAACAGGAATTCTTCAGTGCATTTATTTAATAGACCTTGAACATGTTACGAAGCAACTCTTTATTACAGCATCCTAAAATAAAAAAAAAAAAAAAAAGTGAGTGAAAGGATTTTTAAATCCCACATCTTGGTGCTGCTTTTAGATTGATACGAAACATTGAAAGAACCCCAGTGATGACAGCTCCCCATTCAAAGCAGCCTCCAACAGGAGCAGGGGAAATGGGAATGAAATGGGAATAAAATGGAAAAAAACTGATGCTCCTGTGGCAAGTACAGCTCCTCAGGGGAAGAGGAGGAAAAAAAGGGATTTCCCTGAAATTTTGGGTCGTGTTGCCCACAATTATTCACTTGGATCTGACCTCTGGATTTTAAAGTGTCGACAGCCACTGTCTTGCTCTTCAAAATCTCCTTTTTTCCCCTGGGAAACTCACAATATAATTTATTTTAAGGGGGAAAACAGTTTTACGGCATTTAAAGTGTACACTGGTGGTTTTGTTGAAGGGAAGGGTGGCAGAGAAGAGCCCAAATGTGGAATTAAATGAGTTATATGCTTGTAAATGGACTTGAAGAGAAGGGAACTGCCACAAGGCAAAACTGGGGAGCTGCAGGAGCTGCCTGGGTCATGGGCAGGGCGGGAAATGCTAAAGGGAACTGTTGTTTTTAAATGAAACTGTTGTTTTTAAGTGGAACTGTTTTTAAATGGAACTGTTGTTTTCAAAGAACAGTCGGGAAAGATGGAAAGGGACTGAAATTTGGCTAATGAAGCAGAAAGACCTGCAGAAGAACTAAAAAGGACAGTGCTCCTTTTGCACCTTTTTCCTCTTCCCTTTTGCATTAGGCTGAGTATATTTTAGAGCAAATATTGTGTTCTATATCCTCCTTTTTTGCATTAAGTTGAGTATTTTTCAGAGCAAATATTGTGTTCTATACCCTCCCTTTTGCATGATGGGCTGAGTATTTTTTAGAGCAACTCTTGTGTTCTGTATCCTCCCTTTTGCATTGGGCTGGGTATTTTTTTGAGCAAATTTTGTGTTCTATATCCTCTATCCTCCTTTTTGCATTAAGTTGAGTACTTTTTCAGAGCAAATCTTGTGTTTTACGTCCTCCCTTTTGCACTGGGCTGAGCATTTTTCAGAGCAAAAATCTTGTATTCTATACTCTCCATTTTTGCATTGGGCTGAGTATGAGTATTTTTAAAAGCAAATCTTGTGTTTTATATCCTGCCTTTTGCATTGGGCTGGGTATTTTTTAGAGCAAATATTGGGCTCTTCATCCTCCCTTTTTTGGCCCGAGTGTTTTTTTGAGCCAATATTGTGTTCTATACCCTCCTTTTGCATTGGGCTTGGTATTTTTTAGAACCAATATTGGTTCTATACCCTCCCTTTTTTTGGGCTGGGTATTTTTTAGAGCAAACACTGTGTTCTATACCTTCCATTTTTTGGGCTCAGTGTTTTTCAGAGCAAATACTGTGTTCTACAACCTCCCTTTTTTTGGGCTGGGTATTTTTTAGAGCAAATCCTGTGTTCTGTATCCTCCTTTTATATGGGGCTGGGTATTTTTCAGAGCAAATTTTGTGCTCTACATCCTTCTTTTGCATTGGACAGTATATTTTTTAGAGCAAATACTGTGTTCTACACCCTCCCTTTTTCATGTTAGGCTGTGTATTTTTCAGAGCAAATCTTGTGTTCTACACCCTGCCTTTTGCATTGGGCTGAGTATGAGTATTTTTCAGAGCAAATCTTGGGTTCTAGATCCTCCTTTTTGCATTAAGTTGAGTATTTTTTCAGAGCATATCTTGTGTTCTATATCCTCTCTTTTACATCGGGCTGGGCATTTTTCAGAGCAAATTTTGTGTTCTGTATCCTCCCTTTTGCACTGGGCTGAGTATGAGTATTTTTTAGAGCAAATCCTGGGTTCTGTATCCTCCTTTTTGCATTAAGTTGAGTATTTTTCAGAGCAGATCTTGTGTTCTGTACCCTGCCTTTTGCATTGGGCTGAGTATGAGTATTTTTTTGAACAAATCTTGTGTTCTATATCTTCCCTTTTGTAACTGGGCTGAGTATGAGTATTTTTAAGAGCAACTCTTGTGTTCTGTATCCTCCCTTTTGCATTGGGCTGGGTATTTTTTTGAGAAAATTTTGTGTTCTATATCCTCCTTTTTGCATTGGGCTGAGTATGAGTATTTTTTTTAGAGCAAATCTTGTGTTTTACGTCCTCCCTTTTGCCCTGGGCTGAGTATGAGTAATTTTTAGACCAAACCTTGTGTTCTATACCCTCCCTTTTGCATTGAGTATGGGTATTTTTTAGAGCAAATCTTGCATTCTGTACTCTACCTTTTGCATTGGGGTGAGTATTTTTTAGGGCAAATACTCTGTTCTATACCCTCCCTCTTTTGGGCTGGGTATTTTTCCGAGCAAATCCCGTGTTCTGTATCTCATTGTCTTCAGTCACCGGAGGAGCCCCTCCTTTACCGCTGCCAAAACGGCCACTCCAGAGCTGGGTCAGACCAATTATTTCTTAAATGGTTTGTGCTCACCTGCACTTCAAATGGGCGCCTTTGAGAAGCAAAAAATAACAGCCCCTCGTTCTCAGGCTGCTCCCAGCTCCATTGTGAGCCCGGCACATCAGTCTGCTCAATTAAAGAGCCCACGACTACAAAGTGACTGCACATCATTTGTATTACCTCGCTCCAGCCGACACTTTATTCACAAATATCTGACTCCAAGAGGTCCTTTTCTGCTTAGCTAGGTGCTTTATCCCAGCTTGCGTTTGTGTTTAAAAAAAAAAAAAAAAAAAATGAAAAGGGGGAAAACAATCAGCAATGTGCTTTAAGCAAAGATTTCTGTGTCCTGAGCAGATATTTCTTCTCTGCAAAGGGAGTTTTTTGTCTCTCCTTACAGCCCACTTCAAACTGATTTGTTAGAGATTTTCCAAGTCCCAAGTAATGACAGTCTGAAGGCTTGCTTTCAAAATATTGGAGGTGCAACACTGAAACCAACCCTGCCTTGCCAATTAACTTAATTCTTACTCAGTTTGGGGCTGTGTACACGTGAAATCATTAGAATGAGAAGGGGGAATAAAATTCACCCGTTTACTGAGGGTTCCAGGGCATGGACAGGGGCTCTCAGTAGTCCCTCCAATGACACCAAACAGCCCTGGGATTCATTTTCCCCTTTTCCCCAAGCTGGGAAAGAGCAGGGTCAATCCTGTGGATAACCCAGGACACCCCAAACCTTCAGCACAGCCCTGCCAAGGGGCTCCAAAGCCTTCAGGACAGCCCAGGTTGACTTTCCAGCATCTCCTGAGGAGGTAAAAACCTCATTTCAACAAATTCTTCCCAGTGCAAAGAAAAATTGCTTTGAATTAACTGGATCGATGTTGTGAGTATCTGGATTTTCACACCAAGAGCAGGGACAAATCTGGGATTTGCTGGGACTCCTGAGAGGTGCTGGGTGCCCTCACGGAGCAGAATGTGAACAAACCTAAACCACAACATCTGGGTGTTTTTTAGAGCCTTTATTGTGTTCTAGATCCTCCTTTTTGCATTAAGTTGAGTATTTTTCAGAGCATATCTTGTGTTCCATATCCTCCCTTTTTTGCACTGGGTTGGGTATTTTTCAGACCAAATCTTGTGTTCTGTATCCTCTTTTTTTGCATTAAGTCGAGTATTTTTCAGAGCATATCTTGTGTTCTATATCCTCGCTTTTTTGCACTGGGCTGGGTATTTTTCAGAGCAAAAATCTTGTATTCTATACCCTCCCTTTTTGCACTGGGCTGGGTATGAGTATTTTTTAGAGCAAAAATTTGACACCCCAACCCTTCAGCACAGCCCTGCCAAAGGGCTCCAAAGCCTTCTGGACAGCCCAGGTTGTCTTTCCAGCATCTCCTGAGGAGGTAAAAAAGCTCATTTCAACAAAGTGTAAATTCTGCCCAGTGCAAAGAAAAATTGCTTTGAATTAACTGGATCGATGTTATGAATAATCCACATTAAATTCTTAATTTTGGGTTACGATAGAAGACTTAATAGTGGTCAGATACCCACTGCTTATGCAATTAATTCTTAGCCAAGAAAATGAATGTGAGATATAAAATATTTTAGAAATAATCTTTTCGTGCAAAAACAATGGAAATTTGAAGAAGGATTAAGATTTAGTGTCACAACAGATTATAGTGTGAACAGAATATGTCCTTACAGAAATCTATTTAACCACTCATATCCTAGAGGGAACAAACTATAGGGCTTTTTCCATAGCAAAGGGGAAAAAAAAATGGAATTTGCTCTTTGTGTTTACTGGAGCCCACAACTGGCAGGAAATGAGGCATGAAATGTATTGTCAAACACACAGAGTTCCAATAGAATTCCTTATTTCCAGCTGAGCATTGATTTTAGGGATGCAAGCTCTCACACTCCCCCCTAAAAATGGATATTTTTATAAAATGGATCACCCTGGTAATGCCATATATACACACAAAGGTATTGATGCAAAAAAGCTCCAGCTTTTTGAAGAACTTCCTCCCATTTGTTATATTTTCCTCAGATGCTCTAATAATTAAGGAATACTAAAAATAGCTGGGAGAGAGGGATTCCCAGCAGCCCAAACTGACCCAAACTTCAGCTCAAAGTTACTGCTGAGCACAGATCTCAGAGAAAAATAATTAAATTTCAGCTCCAGATTTGCACAGAAGAGAAGCAGGGACATCACCCTTCTGGAAAATCTCTGCCCAAGATATTTCCTTACTGGATTCAGAGAAATCAGGGCCAGGAAATCCCCTGAAAACTCATTTTTCTCTATTAATGTCATTAAGTAGCAGCAACACTCACTGCTGAGGGTTGTCTCTATCCAAAGCAAGTGAGGGATTGCCCAAAAGCTCCAGGTAAAAATGAGTTTTGCTGTTATTTTACAGACAAAATTGAGTATGTAAAGCAGCATTACATCAGTCACCCTCTCCCAAAGCATAGCTAATGCACTTAATTAACTAGGCTGCTACCAAATCCTCTTTTTAAACACTTTTTTTTTCTTTAAAGATTGTCACAAAACACCCAAACAAGCAAACAAAAAAAATACTTGGAAAATTAAAAACTCAAGAAAAGGAGAATCAAGAGTGCTGGAACAGAACACATAATTTGTTTCTTTTTTTTGCTTTGAGAAGTCAGCTGTGTGGCAATGATTTAATTCAACCCTAAATGAAAATGATTGCAGCCCAGTCCACCAGGGGCTGTGATCCCTCTGGTAGGGAAATAAACTCCAGAGCAGTCACTCCTCACACAGAGCCCTGTGCTCACCATGGGATCCCTTCCCCACATCCCAACTTTTGGCCCCGAGAGCTCCTGGCAGGTTTAGGGGTTGAAGAGTTTGTCCATTTATGAGTCCCACCACACTAAGAATGGGCTTTCTGTGCTCGTGCCAAAGTGTTTGAAGTAGAAACTTGTCTCTTGTGCTTTTTCCTCAATAAAAAATAGAATAATGTCAGGCTAAAGAGACAGGTCCAAACAGTTCCTGGCCACCTTGGCAAACGTGCTGCTATTGTTTATAAACCCTTGCAATTATTGTTGCTCAGGGATTGTTTCTGTTATCTCACTTTTAATAACAGACAAGTGACTTCCAACGTGTCAAGGAAATCTAATAAAATATAAATAAAAACTATTTGCCTGTGTTTTTTCCCCCCTTTTACTTCGAGCACAAATTACATTAACAAAGCAGAATAACACAGACAATCGAGATTTGAGTGTGGAACCAGCCAGAAATGCTTTGTGCTTATTAAGTTTTCATTTACAAGAGGCTGCATCACCTTATCTGAATTAAGGAAAGCAGCATCCAGGATGTGCTGGCTGGAGCCCAGGCCAGCAAAGCACAAACACGTGTGGCTCAGACACACAAAGAGCAGCATGTGGATCCTGCCTTTGGTCCAGCATCTTCCCTCAGGCAAAAAGGAGAGCAGAACCTCTGCTGTGACACAAAAAAAATAAAAAAATCCTGGTGCATTCCTAGTTTATTCCTCCACCAGGCAGAATTTTTTTGCTCATCCACTGATTTTAGCTTGGAGATAAACCTGGAGGGATATCAGAGTTATTTACCCAGAGACAAGCAAAGGGTTCCCTTTGGCCAGACACATGGATAGTTCAGATTTACTCATCTTTGCATTAGGAAACAACCTCGATGGGCTCTGGAGATCTGCCAGGAATTGAAATTTAAAAAAAAAAAGGAAGAAAAGAAAACCCCAAACCCAACAGCTGTAACCCCACCTTTATTATTTCAGGTGTTTTGTTACACCCAATCATATCTACTATTTTTCTCTAGGGATTTACTTAATTAATACTGGAAGAATTTTGTTCTTACGAGAATTCCTCTTTTTAATGCAACCCCCATTTTTAATTTTTTTTTTTTAAAAACTCCAAACACACAAAAACTCCAGACCATTTCACTTTGACCTTTTGGCTGACCTGTCCAGCCCAGTCAAATTAACAAAAGGCAGGAATTTCAATCCCCCATCATCAGGAACAGAGGCTCAGCAGCAGGAAGGGGGTGACAGGGCAGCCCCACTGTACAAAATTTCATGCACTTATTCTCTTGTTTTCACCTTGGATGTACCAATTCCACATTCTGGAATTGCTGCACCCAAGCCCAGCCTCAGCCCCATTAGCCTTTCCCAAAAGCAGAGAGAATTTTCTCCAAACCTGTTGAATTTCAGTGCCACACTTAGATTATCTCCGATCTGGCACGGAGCATTTTTTGAATATCAGCACTAAGGAAACAATTCTGAACGACACAGCTTAACATAGCCTTCCTCAAAGCTGAATAATTCCTCCTCAGATGGTGCCAGCTCCTTCTGCCTTGGAGATGTGTCACTGCTTTGACAGCAGAGGGATGGAATCCACCCCTGGCACTGGACATATGCTCCCGAGGTGGACAACACTCCCACGACCCACTGCAAATTAGAAAAAGGATGAAACCCACCTCCCTGCTCAGCCTGCAAGTGTTGTTTCATCTGGCAAAGCCCATGGAGGAATTAATAACAGCTTTCCCACCCGCAAATAAAAGTGTGCTGCTTAAGGTTTTTTGGCAGCGAGCTGGCATTTTGTCATTTAATCATTTCACATCATTACACTGCAATATGCAATGTAATGAGATGACACTCCTAAGTGACAAACACTGGGTACCTCCTGGGCTGAGAGGAGTAATGGCATGGCCAGGAAATTGTACCACAGCTCCACTCCCCCAGGCTGGGACTGGAGCAGGAGGAGCTGTAAGGAGAACTTCACCTGCAGACTGAGCTGACCCTCCAAAAACACCCAGGAATTCCAGTCCTGCAGCTCAGATCCAGGATCCCCAATCCCAGCCCTCACCTGGGCTGCTGAGGGGGGCAATCCCAGCCCTTCCCAGGGTCACAGATGAAGGAAGGGCAGCCAGAGCCTCCTTATCTCTGCAGCCCACTGGATTTGGGAGGATATATTAACCTTTAAGCATTTTGGAGAGATGCCTCTGGAGATCTCCTGCCAGAGCCTGATTGGATTGTCTGGGGTGGGGGCAAAGAGGGGAAAAGCAGGGAAAAGTCCAGCAGAGCCAACCCTTGGTGCCCACACGAGCCTCAGAGCATTTCAAAGCTGCCCCTAAATGTCTAAAGCCCCCCCAAGGATCACCAAGATCCTCAGAATTATTCTTCCCCACCCTTTCTTCCTGCTCTCAATTCAACTCAGATAAAGGCCACTGAGGAAGCCATAAATAACAGCCTCAAATGTCACTGCTGTGCTAAACCCCCTCTCCTGCTGCACATCCAAAATGCCCCTTCCCACCCCTCCAGGAGGCTGGATCTGGCTGAAATCACCCCCAGGACACCCCCTGAAAACCCCAAACCACTGGGCTGTGGGGAGCACTGGGAAAAACCCACAAACACAGCCCCCAGTGCATCCTTTTACCTGTGCAAAGGGATTTTTCCTGCCACCCCCAGGGCTGTCTGTGCCCATCTGGGGCTGCAGAGGAGCCAGCAGAGCTCAGGAGTTGGCAGAGGAGCCAGAGCACCTGGAACTGTGCTTGGGACCTGCCTGCTGGGCAGAATTGGAGTTTTGACCCCAAGTTTATCCCCAAGAACCCCTCAGGGGGCTGTTCCAGCCCCCTGGTGCCCCCTCCCCAGCTGCCCCAGCCCCTCCACCACGCCTGTCAGGAGACTCTGGAAGAACCAAGAGAGAGAGACAATAAAATTCTAAAAGTGAAGAGCTCTTTAAATATTAGCTCAGCTGGTATTATCATACATTTTTCCAAGTTCAAACATGATAAAGTGATTTGAGAGTTTGCCAACTCCATATTCAGGGGAAGCATGCAGGGAGAGGAGAGAGGCTGATATCTTTGATGTAAGTTCTTTTTCTTTCCTTTCCTTTTGTTGACTTTAAAGAGCAGTCATCTTAAACCTGATTGCAGAAGGCATCAGAAAATACTGGAAATTACAGCACAGCTTTAGGAGCAGGGTTGCAGGTGGCAAGAGATATTTATTTTCCAAGAGCAGCACTCCATGAATGGATGAGCCATCCCAAAGAAACGGTTATTTTCTTTGCCATCTTTATTCACAGAAAAAAGCCCTATTGAATTTCTGCTATTCAGTCATTTATTATTTAGTGGCTGAGAGAGCTGGCTTTTTACATTCTTCCCCACATCAGTGAGGAGAGACAATCCTTAAAAACAAATTCCTGAAGTGACAATGAACTTCTGGCTCTCAACAAGCAGCCCTGAACATCTCTCTCTCTCTCTCCAGGACATGCTGGCACAGCAAAAGCACTCTAAAAAACAGAGAGATCTGGCAAACAGGACAGCTCCAAGGTGCCTTGGCTTTGATGGGAGATGCCACAATTTGGGATCAGGTCTAGGGGGTCCAAGAGGAGTTTTTCTGGGAGTGGAATCAGAGTTTGCAGGGGGGCCACAACAAAATCATCCCACGTGCAGCCCTTCCCACCTCACTCCACAGAGGATATTTTACACAGCCAAACCTTGCAAGGCTGAATAATGGCTCTAAAGACCAATTGTTTGAAATAATTTGGATTTCACCACCTTTCTAAGTGTCCAGGAAAGCTCGACACCCCCCGCCCCCCCAAAAGAACCACTCTAACACTCAGACACTCATTAAAATGTAATAATATAGATTAAGTTTACTTAATCCTGCTGCAGAGTGCCACGGAGAAAAAGCAATATTCATTACACTTGGCAAAAGCAGGAATGGTGAGTGGGAGCCAAAGCAGGCCTTGGATGCTTTTGCTTGTTTCCTCATCTTTTTTTAAAGCCTTTTTTTTTTTTTTTATTTTCTTCCATCCTTCTGCACTGGCATGCTCCCCAAATGCAGCAAAGACAGAAGGTAATTACATATCGTGACTCATTAGCAGAAAAAAAAAAGGATAAGTGGGAGCAAAAGCAATAGGTAGGTGGGGGTAAATTTATCACATAATGATTTAAAAGTTTTGGACTCCTGCACACAAGAGGGGAAAAAAAAAAATAAAAAGAGGGAAGGAATTTAGTCATTCAGACTGTGAAATTCTAGGAGACTAAATGTCTACTTAAATTATTTCATCACATATTCATTAGGCCATCCCAGGGAAAGCAGTTATATCATTTGATGGGGTTTCAGCTCTTTCCTGGCACCCTGAAGAAGACAAAGAAGAATGGACAAATTGAACAAAAGATGAACAAAGGAAGCAGCGGGGAAAGGAAGGCAGAGAAGTCTTAAAAAAAACAAAAAAAAACACCCCAAAAAAATCCCACAGACCTATTCAGCCAGGGCATAAAAATTTATTTAAATTTTATTTAATTTATTAAAAAATTTAAGGTTTCATTCCAGCCCCTGAGACCAGGTGCTGGTCCAAGCCCAGGCCTGGTTTTTTTGCCCCTGCTCCTGATTCAGCCACCCTGGAATGCCAAGGCTGCTTTTCCTGCTGCTTTGGCTGCCCTGCACCACCAATAAATCAGGAGTTTTGCTTTAACATGTTTCTTCCATAGCACCAAGCACATAAAGGAATTTATCCTCCAAGTCCACTAGGCTGTAGAACAAATAAATATAAATAATGATAAAGGGAAAGGAGAAGGGAAGTGAAACACTGACGTGGAAAGTCAGGAAATCTTTATTTTACCCAGAGTCGTTGCCCACAAATTTCTCCCCTCAATAACTGCTGGTTTGGTGGGGTTTCCTTTTAAAATGTTTTTAATTATAATTAAAACTCTTAAGCCAGCTTCTTTTGGAAAACATAATATCTCTCTTTTTGGCTGTGCCACGGCAGAGAATCCTCTGCTTTACTCCCTTCCAATTTTAAAACGTGGACTTAAAGACCCAGGAGGACAGAATATATTTTCTGCTGTTTTAAAGAATTAGAATGTGCTGGGGGAAAAAAAGGCTGTGCTTGGCTGGGAGCTGCTTTATTAAAAGGATGTTGCAGCTAGAGAGTGGGGGAACAAAAATAGGACAAAGCCTCCAGTGGGAGCCGTTGTTCTCCTTGGGGCAGAGCTGGGGAGGGGATGGCACAGGCACAGGAGCCAAGAGCAGCAGATAAAAACTCATCTCTCCATCACTCCCCTGGCAGCTGCTGGGGCTGGGAAATGCAGCCCCAAAGGCACCAGCAGGAGAGGGCTGAGCTGCAGCCCCTGGGCAGGAATGCTGGGGGTGCTCAGCACAGCAGCTCTGGGCACAGGGGGTTCCCAGAGACAAAATTGGGATTAAAAACTCCAAATCCTCAGCTGAGACTGGGAAAAGTCACACCTCCTCAGCCAGGGCCTGGCTGGAGCTGGTGCAGTTCCCATCCCTGGAGGTGAGATGGTTCTGTGATGCTGCTTTACACCACAAGGACACAAAAACTCCAAACTTCAGAAGGCTGAAAATGACTCCTTTATTTCTGGGATGTGTCTCCCTTTTATACTGTTTTACACAGACCAATTGGATTGGTGACACAAAGACAAACCTCTTCACTCACATTGGTCAGAGCAGAGGGACAGCAAGAAGAAGTCCCTCCTAGGAAAAGGAATGAATAACAAAGGTACAGTTACAAAAACATTTCTCCTGTTTACAGAAAATTCCCTGGGAAAAGAATTTCAGAAACCAAAACACCTCAGGCAGAAACCAGGGCTGCAGTTCTGGTTTGTTTTTCTGCCAAGGTCAGGTTTAATAGCACGAGAGATGAAGTTTGGGTTGAGACTTTGATGTTCATTAATAATTATCTTATTAATAATGATCTTATTAATATCATTAATACTTTTGTTACAGTCTCACAAGCCGTGAGTTCTGCTATACTCTCACTAACAAGGGCCCAAAATTGCTGCCTCTCTATCTCTACAAACCCCTTTCAAGGACAAACTGTCCAGCTGTGAACTAACAACTAAATTATTTATACTTTTAACCCAATAACTGACCACTTAAAGTCCACAATGAGGAATTTTCTATCCAGTTACAGAAAACCACCCAAACCCATGAAGGAGAAGGTGAAGAAGAAGGACCCAGACAACGCCCCAAGTCCTCCACCTTGACTCACACACATTACTATGGACTAAAACCTTAAACTCTAAGTTTAGCACCCTGTGACCTCACACACTTCTATCCAAACCCCACACCCACAATCCCAGTGCTGTCACTCAATTTTGGAGCCTTTTCCAAGGCCTCAGGTCAGTGCAGTGTTTGCCTGGGGGTCAGTGCCTGTCAGCACAGAAAGGCTGAAATTCTCACTGCCCAGAATTCCAGCACCCAAGGAATTCCTGGGAGTGGCACTCAGTGACAAGGTGGGGACTGGATGATCCTGGAGGTCTTTTCCAGCCTCAGTGATCCTGTGAACCTTCAGCTGTTCCATCCCTCTGGAGTGCTCCTTTCTCTGAGACTTGTGTCCATCCACAAACAACCAACAGAATGGGGGGTACCATGTATTAAACAAAAGAAAATTTGAATAAAAATGTTGCATTTTTTTTTTTACAGTCAGTTATACATCAACTTAACTATGCCAAACTCCTTCCAAACCAGTCTAACTTCTGGTATTTCAGCTCAGAAAATTTGCTTTTACCCTGCTAAGTCCCACAGTCCAGCAGAAGGGAGCACTGCACACACCCTCCCCAGGGTGGGAATCCAGTCAGCAATACAAAAGAGACTGGTGGGAGCAGAGGCTTGGAGAGCTGATTTTTCTCCTCCAACAACAGCAGATTTTTGTGCTGTATTTTCACTCTTTTATGAGTGTAATACCCCTTAATTCAGGATCCATAAGATAAAAGCACAGTTTAAAGGGTGGGCCTCAAACAGCCATCACTGCCATGAGAAAAGGGCCTGAGAGTCTCAGTGCCTGGGATAATTTAAATCTGGGGTTCTGGTCACACCACAACTTCCAGAATTTAGTTCTTCATATAATCTCAGAGTTGGCTTCTGTCACATGATGTCACAGCAGATAAAACACTCTGATTCCTCTGCCTACCAAAAAACCCCCCACAAATATAAACATTTAACTCTGGTTATATTTCCAAAGCAGAGCTCAAACTAACCCCCAGTGAGACAAGCAGGGCTGAGGAGCCAGAATCAGTGACCCCTCTGATGAATCCTCTTTGCTGCTGCAATACAAATACAAAAATCCATTTTGGAGCTCCCATCCACTCCCAGCTTCAAGGCAGCCCAAGCTGCATCAGATTCCCAGGCACAGCACAAGCAGCACTGCAATTCCCTCCAATTTAATACCAATAATCCCACCCAGGAAAGAAATCATAACTCTTATTTGCAATGACATCCTCCTTTTCACTCTAAGCACCGTTCTTTAAACATTTCTAAACTTTTCCTGTTCCTTGCCTGTGCCTTGATGGGAATTTGCCTGTCACCCAGGGCTGTACACAAAGAGAGACACAGACACTGAGCACAAAGATATCAGGAAGTGGTTTTCCTAGCAACAGTAATCATCTGAGAGATCCCAGAACATCCTTCCTATTCATGCAGCATTTTGTGTTTTGAATAGTGCTGACAGGTGAAGTGGATTCATAGTATTTAACACAAAAAAAAAAAAAAAAATGTTGCTGTGGATGGGAATGGCACAAAAGCAAAAAAATATCCACACTATTCATGAGCAGATGAATTCAGTGTTTTCATAACCTTCCAGATTATTCACTGAGGTGCAGTTTCAAAAGCAGAGACTTTCCCCTTCCCACAGGATGAGCAATCCAGGGTGTTCTGGGGGAGCAGCATCCCCAGGATTTCACTGGCACCAGCCCCACCCAGGGGGGTCACCCACAGCCCTCACAGCCCTCCCTGCACCCAGCAGGACCCCCCTGCTCTGGGATTCCCACCTCCTGCCACCTAATTAGGGCAGGATCCCCCTAATTAGGGTTTTTTTCCTTTCCAAAGTCCTGTGCCAGGGTTAAAAGATGAGTGGAACTCTCAGCTCGGCCTCGAAAGGTTTTATTAAGGTTTTTTACCTGAAGGTCAGCACACCACCTAACACCAGGCTGAGCACACTGAGAGACACCACTGCCAAGAGCATGAGACCTGGTGTCCAAGGTCTCTTAAAGGTTTCTTACCCAATTAACTCTTGAAATGTACTATATTTACAATTTTCTACCAATAATCACTACCAATTCTAGACATGGAATTCTCTACATCCCCCACATTCCACCAATGTCTCTGTGCCACCATCACAGCAGAAGATGGAGGAGAAGGAGAACTTAAGGCACTGCCCAAAATTCTCCATCTTGCCTCTATCTACTTCCTAAAAAACTACTTCTAAAAACCTACATCTACTTCTAAAAACCCAAACCTACAAATTTTCACCCTGTGACAAACTGAGCTACTATCTAATTTCAATTTTTGTTGTTCTCTTTTCATCCATAAGTGTTGGCAGCTTTTCCCATGTGCTAAGGACAAAGGTAATGCTTCCCTGGGGTCCCAGCAGGGATCTCAGACCCCCCAGGGCAGTTTGGGGGTTTTCCCCATGCCCTGGACTCCAACACACCAGGATGTGCAGACCTCCAGTGCAGCCCTTCCTGCCAGACAGACTCAGCTTTTCCTCTCACAGACCAGAATTTCAGGTCAAAGCTGTTGCTCCAGGAAGTTCTGAGAGAGATGGGGACCTTCCACGTGCTGAGCTCAGGTTCCCAGCCCCACACAGCCTAAATTTGGGTGCCTGAAGGGATCTGAGACACGACAGGCATCAGGTGCTGTGCAGGGGATGCAGCTGCTCTGCAAAACCACCCAAAAAAATCCCCAAATTCTTGTTATCCTCCAGGGCAGCTCAGATCCCATAAAGCAGTGGGGTTGTGAAAATTCATGGGCAAAGCCCCAGAGCAATCCTGTGCCCCTCTCCCCCACTCATGGGAGATTAACACCCACAAGGGTTTTGTTCCTTCACCTTTTGCCTCTCCCATTTGTACCAAACTCCACTCCAGATTTCTGTCATCTCATGGGAAACCCAACACATCCATTTTCCTTCCTGGGCCACGTCTCAATTGTTCTGCTGCTGCTTCTCCTTCCTTGCCCACCAAAATGTGCTTTCCAAAAACTCCAAAACGAGTTTCCCAATCCTATGGATCCCCCAGCTGCCTCCCAGTCTGCTCCCATGCACTGATCCACTCTGTAAATCTGCTTTTTCCTCAAGGTCTTTGCAGTTTGCACGAGTCCAATGGATTAATTATTGCCATTCCCTTAAGGAAATCATCCAGTCTCTGCAGAAACCCATCTCATCCTGGCCTTAACCTTCCCTGCACTGATTTTTTTTTTAGGCTGTCAGGGTATTAAAGTCCTTTCTCCCTCCACCCAGAATATATAATGGCAACACCAACAAATCCTTGGCTACAGGCACGCCAGGGGATGGGACTTATTACCTGAGCAGCTCCTGGTTGGGATTTTTATGCATTGAAAGTAATAATAAATTAAATTGAAAGGGATAAATTCAGAGCAGATGTGAACAGGTATAACTAATGGGGGTGTCAGAGGAAATTAAACAGTGACAAACAGTGGGGTAAATTACAGTGGCAGGGTGAGCTGATTTTAAAGGGACATCAGCAGGGGGAGGTGGCATTTAGAAAGTACAAATTTCCTGCAATTGAAATACACAGGGTATGGATTATAAATATGTTGGGGGAGAGAAACTACTAATATGAGGTTTTGAGATAGCATGAGATTAATCAGCTCCATTCTGCTCTCTGCAGCCTCTCCTTTGGATGTTTTTTCCCCAGCTTTGGCAGGTGTCATCCTCTTTGTATCAACTGAGGCTGTTCCAGTGGAATTTGCACACCTGCCTTGCACCACTGCCAACCCTCCTGCCTGGGCTGTCCTCACAGGGCAGAAAAAGGCACAATCCCTTCAACTTCCCTCCAGCAAGGATTCTTCCTCACCCTGAAAAAAGGTGGGGAAGAAATCTTTTCAAAAAGACTTATTTCTGTTTTAAAAAAGAAAAAAACTTCTTTATTAAAATCAAAATATTTTGAGGGCGAATCCCATAAAAAATGATATTAAAAATCTCTAGTTGAACGTACTTCATAACCTTCTAGAAACACTCGTTGGTATTTTAAAAACCCCAAATCCTTCATGGCTTCAAAAATGCCAGGGAAAGGAACGTTATATTCCAACCAAATCTGCTCCCTGCATCTCACAAACAGCTTGAGGATCTATAATGAGCCACAATAAATCTTTCAATGGAAGCACTAATTAACTTTGGAGTTGCTTGCCTCGTTATGAATCCAAGTTTCATGGCAGTAGCCACCTCCAGGAAGTGTCCCATGGACTTTTTTTAACCCAGGCAGAGTTAAATAACTTCATTTCCAAGGACAAGGAGACACACACAGGGGCAGCCAAATCCATTCCATGCTCCTCTCTGTAGGAGCACCCGTGGAGGGCAGGGAGAGGGAACTCTGCAGAGCTGAGATATTCTAGAACACGTGGGTTTATTGCAAGGGTGGTGGGTAAAAAGGGCCTTTTGCCTTCAGCCACCAGCCTGGGCTGAGGGGAAGTCCCAAAGAGTGAGGGAGAGAGAGAACAAGAGGGTGAGAGGTAAGAGAGGAGAGAGCAAGAGAGCCAGAGAGAGGTGGCAGGGTCAGAGTGCAGGGGGAAGAGAGCTAAGAGAGAGCTGGAGAGAGGAAGAGAGCTAGAGAGAGATGGAGGTCCTTGTTACAACACATTATATCTCCTTTTGCATTGAATATTCCAATTTACACTAACCAACCAGTCCAAGACACAAAATCCTATAGAATCTACACACAGCCTATAAGAACTACTACATTACCATCCTGTGTTATATTTTAAACTCTAAAAACTACTCTTTAGACTGTTCTCTTTTGCTACATTGACCTTTGGATCCCTCAGCCAGCAGAAGGGTATTTATTGTTCAATCCAAAGGGATTCTCTTTCATCTGGCTGGGCTGTTGTTTTCAGGTTATATAGTCACTAAGGCTCAGTATCCTACAACTCAAAGCCAGCTTTCATTTCTATTTCGATTATAGGTCTCATATTTTCAGAATCTTTTGCTAAGCAATCATATTTATGAGGTTTCCCTGATTCATCTTCCCCAGCACCTCTTCAGCCTGCCTGGGGAGGGTTTGGCCTTAGGGCAGGGAGGGAAAGGTGACTTTGAGCACTCAGACATTTGTGGAGTCAGAGCTCTGCCCAAACTCCAGCTCTGCTGACTGCAGGAATCGTTCACCCTTTTGTTTGCAAGTGGGAAATAACATTATTCTGTGCTTTGAGCAGCTTGGAGTCGATTTGGAACAAACCTCCAGCAGCAGCAGCAGCAATAAAAGCTCCTGCAAATCCTTGTGCCAGCCCCTCTGGCCACTGACACAACAAACCCACAACAACTCCCCCAAAAATTAATATTTTTTTTTGTATTAAATCCTATGAATCCACTTCACCTGTCAGCACTGTCCAAAACACAAAATGCTAACAGATTCCACTGGAACAGAGGGGTTAAAGCAGGAAAAAAATCACCTTTGCTCAAAGCAAAACCAGCTCAGTCCAAGATGTGATGCTGCTGATGGAAGCTGGGAAAAAGAGGAAGGGACAGAGATTTTAAACTCACTGGAAATCTGTGGGAAATGGATTTGTGGAGAATTATCAAAGCCTGATGGAAGGCTGACATAATGTGCATTTGTGTGCAAATTTTAAGGTAAGAAATGTTGATTTAGAAATGCCATGGGATAGGATGGACATTGTTGAGAGAGAAATGGAACTGGAAACAAGTTTCAAAGGATGGCCTTGAAAACAGACTGGATACTTTGGAGACATAGAACTATGAAAGGTGAATATATGGAACATATAAACATGAAAATAGAACTATGAAAGGACCTATGAGGGTTGATTTTAGATGATTGGCTTTAAGGCATTTACAGCATTGTGTGGCAAAAGCTGATAGGCCAAGAAAAGCTTATAATGGATTGGAATTAGGAAATAGTTTGGCTTCTGATTGTGATGGAGTGAATTGTAATATTCGTATTGTCTTATTTTCCATGAGAGACTGAAAATGGAATAAACGTTTTTAAAACACCTTTTAGCTGTCCCATAGTGACAAAAGCTCGAAGAGCCCAGGATGAAAATGCTCATCAGAGACACCCAGCTCTTGGTTTGAACAGAAATCCTTCCCTGGGAGGGTGGGCAGGCCCTGACACAGGCTGTATTGACTTGAGGAAAACAGTGAATTCTACCATTTGTATGTCTCAAATATTTACACACAGTAGCTTGGCACTGTCGCTGTTGCAGGACACTGAACTGCCAACACACAGGAGGGAGGGACAGGGCTGGGCTGCTCAGTCACCACCTGGGGCCAAGAGGAATTCTTGCTTCTTGGATCCAATAAAAGCAAATTAGATTGGATATTGGGAAGGAATTGTTCCCTGGGAAGGAATTGTGGCTGCCCCTGGATCCCTGGAAATGCCCAAAACCAGGTTGGACAGAGCTTGGAGCAGCCTGGGACAGTGGAAGGTGTCCCTGTCCATGGCAGGGGTGGGAATGGATTATATTTAATATATATAATATATATATATATATAATTATATTTAATATATATATATAATGGATATATTTTAATATATAAGATATAGGTATATTTTATATAATATATACTTATTATACTTATTATATATACTTATTATATAGTACATACTTACTATATAGTATATACTATAGTATATACTATTATAAATATATACTATAGTATATACTTATTATATACTTACTATATTTATACTTATTATATATACTTATTATACTCATACTTATTATATAATATATACTTATTATGTAGTATATAACATATAAGTATATATTTTAATATATAAGATTAAAGACCCCCTTCCAACCCAGACCATTCAGTGATTCCCAAAGAAGTTGCAGCACTTCCACCAAGAAAATCTGCATTATTGGAGCTGTCTCAGGGCTGGGCTGTTGCTGCAGGAGCCCCACACGAGGAGCACAGTGTTGCTAGGCTGGAGCTGCAGCTTGGGAACGTGGTTATTTCTAAACTTGAGAGCAATTCACAGCAGATTAATATCCCAGCCCAGCTCCAGCACACAATCCCTGCAGCTTGGCTTCCAGGAGACTGCAGAGCAGGCTCCAAATGGCCTTTCACCCCAACTCCCACAGGGGAACACCCCCTCCCTGCCCCTCCAAAACCCCCTGGGTGTCACTTTTTTGGGGTGGGAACTCCTCTGTGGGCTGGATGCACACAGGAGGAGCTGCTCCCAGGAAATGTGAGCCCACAGCGCTTTGTTCTGTCAGTGTGGGAGGGGGATGCTCAGAGATTCACTGCAGAGCTCGTGTCAATAATCCTGCTCCATCTCCTCACCCCTCCAAAGGGGCTGAGCAGACCAGGGGGCTGGGGAGGAAATCCTACAGACATGTATAAAAAACACATCTGAGGTCACAATGAGATCCTCTGTCACGTATCAGACCAGAGGAGGAATTAATGTGGCTGCTTTTCCCTCCATTTCAGCACCAAGGAAATCAGTGCTGTGTCATCAGAGGTCCCATCAGAGAGCCACACTCACCCCTCAGGTTGTGAAATGAGAAAGAAGAAGGAATTTATTTTTGGGTTCAGGGTTTAAATAGGGTTTGGACTTTGACCAGTGACTGGGGGACGAGGTTGACACCTCTCCCACCCCACTGGTCAAACCAGAAGTTTATCAGTTTGTCCTTCCCCCTGGAAAGGAATGGATTATTTCCCAAACATCACTCTTCATTTATTTCTCAATGTGAGAAAGCTCCAGTAGGAATTAAAACATCAGAAGGCTGAAAAATCAGGGTGACAGTGGTGCTGCAGTTCTACAAAGCTTTTGGTCCTCAAAGGACAAGGCTCCTTAAATCACATCTTAAACCAAATATCCTTGGAAAGAAACAATTCCAGTGCCATTTCTCCTACACATTGCAGAGAATCTAAGATGTGAGACACAAGAAAACCACCCAAAATCCCATTTCTGATCACTGAACACCTTTGCAGAAGCCTGCCAGGGTCAGCAGATACATGGGCCTGTGCTTTAATTATTGAACAAGTTGGCAAGAGCTGAAAGATTAGCACTTAAAATAATAATAATAATAAAAAAAAAATCTTTCCTTTAATAAAACAGTGTGAATGTTTCTTGGTTCAATATTTTTTATTTCATCTGTCTCCAGATGGGAACGATGAGTATTTGGATAAATGGGTTTAAATGCATGGCTTTACATTAGCCTCGGTGTCCTGCCCACTTCAAAAGCTCCAAGGCAGCCTCTTACATAAACATTTCTCTATAAATCAAAGAAATTGCACTGAACTCTCATGCAGGTAGTTCATGGAGGGGTTACTTTTCCCCCATTAGTAAAAGGTAAGCATTAAAAGAAAAATTGATCTCTCTGAAGGCAGTCAAAACCACCCAAATCCTCCCTTTCTTCCTTTTCTCTCCCCTCAGCCCCAAATTTTAATGTAAAATGAAACCAATCCAGACATAAATCACATTTCTGACTATACAAAACAACTCCTGCAAAACAGAGAAAATTGTCTTTGAACATATTGAGCATCTCCTCACAGGCCACACAAAGAGGGTAGGGATTTCAGGACATAAATTTATCAGATTTCACTGAAGTAAACCACTGCTCAGGGTCTATTTATAAAAATTCTGTTGTGTCCTGGAGGTCTAAAGGGTAAAAATGAGCAAGTGCAGCAACATGTGGTTGCAAACCAACCTGTGGGGCAGAAAATACCTGGTGAACAGAGCAGCAGGTTCTGTTCTGTGCCCATCAGAGCCCCTTTTCCCAGCACATCCAACCCTGTGCCAGGTCCACCCAGCTCATTTCTCCAGGTTCAGCCATCCAGAGAAATAAATGGCTGCTTTTCTCAGCATGAAGCAAACAGAGGGGGGAAAGAAAAAAAAAAAAATCAGCTGCATGAACTTGGAAGCCAGCTCCACTGGCACCATTGCTTTTAGCAAGATGCTATCTGACATCTTTTGGCTGAACGAGTCCCTTTTGTGGGGAGGATTGTACAGCAAATATTTCTGAGTAGCATAATGTTTGTTGGATATTGCTCTGTTAGGGCAGCTTGTGTTTTCACTCTATTCTGCTTTTGTATGCGAGGGTGTGGAATTTGTTAATCTAAATAAAACTCAAAATAGACAGCACGGCTTCAAGAGCTGCTGACGCCTGGTGGGAAATTTTGAAAGAGTTGTGTGGCAGAAAGCAATCCTGAGCAGGAGCATCTCCAGGCTGCAGGGGAAGAACCCTCCAGGGGCTGTTCAGTGGGAGCTCCAACCACTTCCAGGGTAAAAACACTCAGGGATTTGGCTCTGCAGGGCTTAGTATCCATCCTGCTCCCTGTCCCAGGGCAGAGAGGTTTTCTATTTCATGTATTTCGTGTTCTGTGCTGCCCAGGGGTGCAGCTCTGAGCTCACAGGCAGTGTCACTCAGCTCTGCACACAGCAGGGACACAAATCAAATCCTTTTCCTGCTGCACACCAAGGACAACTTTCAGCCCAACAGCACAAACAAGGGTGGGCTGGAGGGAGGAACAAGCAGGATGGGACCTCACAACCTGCAGCTGGAACTGGACAATTAAACCCCAAGATGCAAATGGACCAAAACTTATAAAAGTGTGAGACCTCATGACTACTGTCCATTTTTGTGACAATTTTGTGTCCATTTTGTGACCATTTTGGGACCATTTTGTGTCCATTTTGTGACCATTTTGGGACCATTTTATGTCCATTTTGGGTCCACCTTGGGTGTAGCCCTGGCCAGGCTCTTGTCCTGCCCAAGGTGGATCCTAAAGGCCTTTCCATAAATCTCTACTTTATTCTCCAGCTCTGTCCAGTCTCTGCTCCAGCTCAGCCCTCCCAAGGCACCAAGGGCACAGGGATGGGACAAGGCAGCACCCCTGGGGTTTATTTGTTGATTTCAAGCCAGAAGTTTGGTCTTTGCTCAAACCTCCATCTCAAACTATGAGTTATCTAAAAGTGGTTATCAAAAACTACTGAAAAGCCATTGTGTGCTGACTGCAGTTACACATCCTCCACCAGCTTTCACAAGGAAATTCAGATCCCAGCAGCTTCAGTTCTGCAGCAGAGGCATTGAAAGTTTTAGAAAAATTTTACAGGGGTTAGTCTGAACTTAACAGAATTCTTCCAGTTTATCCATCACTATAAACTTCATTTCTTCCTCACCGTGGTCTCAAACTTCAACAAATATTACAAAAGGGTGTGAATGGTCTCCAAAATGGGTCCTGCCTGATGGTTCTGAGCCTTGCAGTGTTTTGGGAGTTTTATTTTCAAGTGAAAATAAAACCAGAGTGGCTGGAAAGCCCCTGCACTTTTGTGTATGACAGTGTCCTGACTGCTCCCCCAAACACTGAAAATCACTCTCCATTCCATGTGGTCACTAAATGGTGAAAGCAAATCAGAATTTTTGCCGAGTTTCTCCTTTAAATCTGATCACTGCAACCCATCCTTTCATTCTTAGAGCAACTGGAAACGTGTCCATTACTCACAGCAGAGGAGCCAAGCCTACCAAGAATGATTTGGCAAGGACTGAAGATGAATCACAGCACATCTCTGCAGCAGGAGCCCATTGTGAATGGAATTGGCTGATTTTTTTATTTTATTTTTTAAATACATTTGTTTCCAGCATGCAAAGATTAAGAGAGAAAAGGAATGAACCTGGAAACCAGGAGCTCCCCTGTGCTGGATCCCATAATTCAGGTGGGCTAGTACAGGGAGTGCTCAGAGAAATCAGTTTATTAACACTGAATATCACCTGCAAACTGGCCTAATCTGGGGTTTGTTTGCTTTTAAAGCAAGAGGGAAAGGTGGAGGTGAAAACATTCACTAAAATAGAACTGAGCTGAGCTGGGCTGCACCCTCAGTGCCAGACAATCCACTGAGCACTTGCTGTTGGTTTTAATTGAGAAAATTAATTTCTAATTGAAGGCATTTTAACTTGTCAGCCCACCTGAGCAGAGGCTTGGAATTCTGCAAAGGAGAACTCCTTCTGAATTTTGAATTTAGAAGAAGATTCCTCCTTCTGAGAGCCTTTGTCTTTGGAATCTTCCTCGTCCCCTCCCTGTTTAGGTCACCTGGATGAGCTGTGTGCCAGCTTCCACTGCTGCCTGTCATTCCAAGCTGGATCAAGACTTTGGGGCCAATTCTCATATAATTCTTTTTTTTTTTTTTTTAATTTTGTTCCTTCCTTGTATTTCTTCAGCTGGGCTGAGTCTGGTGGAGTGCTCCACTCAGGCTGGTGTGAGGCAGACTCAGGGGCATTAATCTGGATTTTATGGACGGGCCCAAGTGAGGAAAAGCTCTGTGAAACCTGTCCTGCCACTCAGCAGATCTCAATCCCTTTCAGCTCTCCAGCCCCAGACCTCATCCCATCACAAAGGCAGAGCCAGGAGAGCTCTGGGAAGCTGATTGCAAGAGCTGCCACTGCAAGAGCTTCCTTCAGTAAGAAAGGATTAGAGCGTCCTCAAAACGTCAATCAGATATCAAAGATACATGAAGATTGAAAAATAAAACCTACCATTTATAAAAATAAGTCTTTGGGAGACACACTTTAAAAAAAAAAACAAAAAAAACAACTAAGAGAAATGTGTCCCCAAAATAAACACAATCCACTGCCCAACTTCATTATTTCCACTGACAAAACTCAGAGCACAGCAACCCATGTAACACACAAACCCACCAAAAACCCTCATTAATACCCAATTTCCAGGAGTGAGAATCTCCCTCAGATTCCTCCACCTCCACAACTCCCCTGAGCAGGAAAATGCTGCTGCTCCTGCACAGGAGCTGCACCAACCCCCAGCCCAGCCCCTGAGCCCGCTGAGTTTTCTGTTGTTTGGGTTTTAATTCACTTTCCTAAGATTGCTTTTCATTCACTGGCTGACAGGTAGTTATTTGTTTGCAGGGTTCCATTTGACATTTATTGTTAGTGTAAAACACTAATAATAATAATTAGTGCCTTTTTAGAGTTGTCTGAGGTTTTAGTGCTGGTGCATTGTTAATATAAAACATCCCAGTGCTTGGCTGTGTATAGGATAGTATGATAGTATTTAAATATAACAAAGGGGCTCATTATACTGCGACCAGATTGCAGTATCTTTGAGCCTCCTGTTAGCAAGCCAAGATTTAACATCCTCTAAACTTGTCTGCAATGCTAATACTTTCTGGAAAAAGGGGCGAGGGAGGGGGGGAAAAAAACTACCAAAAAAACCTTATACAAAACTAAAGCCCAAACAAAAACGAGACAAAAATACGTTTTTATTCGCTTACAGTTCAAGAGCCAAAGGAAGTTTAATGCCAAGAGGGTGGGAATAAGTGAGAATAAATGAATCCTACAACTGCTTTTAGGACCTCAAGGTACTCAGAACAGCCACATCTTCATGTTTGGGAACTGCTCATTCCAAACCTCCTCACAGTTACCCCAAATATTCAGATAATCATTTTCATAACATGACCAATGAGGCTCTGGACAGCACTTTCAGAGCATCTCATTAAGAGAGATTTGCAGTCCTCCTGTGGGTTCAAGCACATTGTCAGACACTCCTTCCTTGGCTGGGTGCTCTTCACCAGCAAATTAAGAAAAACTTTCCCCATGGAGATGGCTGGATGCAGTTTTTAATGTCAGGAATCAATTATGACTAAAGGAAATAGGCTGTGCTGGTTTGGGTTGCTTGAACTTCCAAGAGAGATTATCTGGACAGTGAAAATCAGGCTACAAATGGGATTGGCAATGCCTGGCTCAGAACAAGCTCATTGTCCATCCCTTCTCCTGCAGTTCACCTCTGATCAGAGCTGAGGGCTGGAGTCAGCTCTCATTTCTGCTGGGGAAACTGAGGGATGATCTCATCCCTCCAAGAACTCCGTTTTTGGACAGATCTGAGTCCAGGGGAGATTCAGGAGTCAGATCTGAGCCAGCTGACACTGCACAGCCCAGCTCCACCTTTGCCTTCTGGTGCAGCCAGAGCACGAGGGGAGAGAGGGAACAGGACAGCCTTGGGTGGGAGCTCAGAGGTGGAGAAGGCAGAGTGGAGGTTTAATTTAAAAAATAGGATTGTACCACACAATTATTGCTGGGGAAGGGAAGGGAAGGGAAGGGAAGGGAAGGGAAGGGAAG
>JANPWX010000354.1:98934-129309 GCA_024734555.1 Trochalopteron elliotii
AGGGAAGGGAAGGAAAGGAAAGGAAAGGAAAGGAAAGGAAAGGAAAGGAAAGGAAAGGAAAGGAAAGGAAAGGAAAGGAAAGGAAAGGAAAGGAAAGGAAAGGAAAGGAAAGGAAAGGAAAGGAAAGGAAAATCAAGGAAAATCAAGGAAAATCAAGGAGTAGCTGAGCATTTCTTTCTTTGCAGAGCCAACTCAGCCCAACTTGAGGAAGTAGCATTTATTGTGACAAAGTGAGTCTAGACAAGATCTGTCAGGTTCAGCTGCACTGCATGGCTTTAGGTACACACGTTTTTACTACAGATTGTAAGCAGAGACATATGAAAGGAGAATCTCAACATTGAGCCCTGCTGGATCCTCCAGGCTTTCTGCCTGAACACATTTGCATGAAGTGCTTGTCACTGGAGGATCTTGACAGCCACAGGGTTAAACTGCTCCCCTTTCCCATCTGTGCCTTCCCGAGGCCATTGGGCAACATCAACTCCCCAGACATCAAATGGATTCTTCCTTTTAGGAGCTGCACATCCCCTGACACGCTCAGCACTCGCTGTGCTTCACTTCAGTGCTCCAATAGTGGAGCTAAATAAACCCTTTTTTAAAAAAAATTCCATTTGGTGCCAACTGCAAGCCCCGAGCCAACTTCTTTGGTTCTTCCCCTGCCCAACCCAGTCAAGGTTGCAGCAGCTTGAGAAGGGAATTAAAGGTGGATTTTTTGGGGGGGGGGTGTTGCCTCTTTGGATGTTTGTTTTCCACCATATTTGGCAAATAAAACAAGAGCCTGGAAGGACCTAAAAAAGTCCAATATCCTCCAAAGCTTGGAGGATGCATGAAAATATAGAAATACTCTTGCAAACTGAGCAGCTGTTGACATTGCTAGGAGGTCTTAGAAAGGATCACAACTGGTACCATTAAAACAGTTTCCAGAAGAAAAAGCAGGAATTACAACTTATCAATAAAACCAGTTTAGGTTAAGGGGGTTTTCTTTAGCACTCAACTTGGAATACTTTGTTGAAAACTCAAGTTTAGAGTGAAAAGGATAAAAAGGGTAAAGCCTACATGGAATATTTGGCTAAGAAATCAACTTTTACTTTCTGAAAAATACAGATGTGGACCTTTTACCTTGATTCTGCTGTGAGAATGCTTAGAAAACCTGGAAAGATCAGTCAGCTTTAATTGGGGCCTAACAAGGTTGGGATGAAGTTTGTTTTCCATGGTTCTGGACATCCAGCCAGATCTGCTGCTAACAAGAACAGAAGCAAAATCTTTGGGGGAAAAAAAAAAAAAAAAAAAAGATAAAGCCAAAATCTGCTGAAATCTGTTTTGATTCTGTGACCCAGATACCAGCAGGGAAATAACAAACGTTTGCTGGATGTTACACTTGGCTTTCTATGGCAGAGCTGAGCCTCAGATGACCCCAGAGCATCCATTTACTGGATTAGAAACTTTCTCAGGAAGCATCAGGAGCCAAGATGTTCCCACTGATGGGCTTGTCTTTAAAAACAGAACTCTACAGAGGGTGAAAACTCCTGCTCACAAATGGGCAACTTCCATCGTTTCTACTAGAAAAATATATTAAAAGATCCTAAGATAAAAATGTCACTAAGATTAAAAAAAAAAAAAAATCAGCATCTATATTTTCCTTTTAAATATTGTATTGATTAGAAAAAGCTTTGGACAAAGTGAAGAGTATTTTGAGAGGATTCTCTCCCCTTCACGTGCTTTTTTTACTTCTGCAGGTTCCAATCTTTTCCTTTCTATATCCCCTTCAAATCAGCAAATCCTGGAAAAGTACAAATCAGATTTTTCACAAAAACTGGAGAATTCTGTTAAAAGTTTTACTGCTCCCAGCTGAAAGCCTTTCCATCCTGAAGCTGTGCATTTTTGCACCTTGGGCTCCCACAGCACAACGCAATAATCCGTGGGATGAGGGTGAGCCCCCAGCCCTGACTCCACCCTCTGCTTCCCCAAAGTTTCCCCCATTCCCCAACCCTCTTCCCCTTCCTCCAAGCTCCACCAAACCCTCTCCTGCTCCTCCTGAGTGGCCCGGGAGTGGTTTCCAGCCCCCTGCACACGGGATGTGATGAGGCAGGACGTGATTGATGCAGCCTGACCTGACACGTCAGGACGCTGCTTGTCACATGTGGAACCCAGCAAGAAAAATGGAATAAGCAACCTTGATGTGTTCATGATAACTGAGGATTTCTCCTTCCCTCATTATCTCCAGCATTTACCACGTTAAATTTTGTCACCATGAGGCTGCAAACTCACCTGATCCCAAATCAATCCCAAAATCTTTACGGGGTGTTTTCTCCCCATCCCGTGTAAAATTTTGATAAAGCAAAGATTTAAATTGCAGCTTTGCCACTAGCTGACATAAAAGCAGGGTGCACATCCCACCCCTCCTGTAAAGGAGGGAATGAAAGCAGCTTGTCACACCTCTGGGGACCAGCAGGAACCTTCCACACCAAAGTGCTAAAAGCTGAGCCGGTGCTAATGACTCTGAGTTTCCTTTGAGTGGATGCTGGACTGCTTTCCTTGAGTTTCTGTTTAAAAGGCAAGAAGAAAAAAAAAAAGGGAGTGGAAATCAAGCTTATGCAGGATTTACCTCCAGTTCTGAGCTGCTGTGTAGGACGAGGCAGCAGGCTGGCATTGCCAGTGTGTACTTTATGGTTATTCTGCTCCTAACGTGCTATTTTTATCAATAAAAAGTGATAAAGGTCCTAGAGCACCTCAAAGGCAGCTGTAAAAGCCATTACATATTTCTTTTCCCAGGACAATTTTTCCTTGGCACTTCATTTAAAGTCTAAGGCTCCGAGAAGAGCCTACAGGAATATTCTCATCCTTCAGAAAGTGTCCAGGGCTCCCTGCCCTGCTCCTCACAGCAGCCTCTGAGGGCCTTCAGCAGTGTCAGAGGGAGCCCTGTCGGATCAGGAGCCAGACACAGCAATCAGATCCCAGGTTATTTCACACTCCAGGCAGCATATGGGAGGGGAGGTAAAGGTTAGTTGGCATGTTAATAAAAATGACTTGAAACAATTCCAGTTGGTGTCACTTTCAAGTAGAAGGATATTCTCCAAATGGCAGAGTTGTCAGCAAATGCTGGAGAGGGCCCAATCTTCAGGTGTTTCCAATATCCTGCACGAGCTGCAGACAGGCAGCAGCACCCCCAGGCTTTAACTGATGCTGGGCAAACCCCTGAGCTCCTTCCTGGCAATTCCTGCATCCTTGCCAAGGGACAGCTCACGTCCCTCAGGGGTCTGCAGGCATTGCAGGGGACAGGATCAGCAGGTTCCCATGAAAACTCTTCTCTCCAAGGCTCTCTTTGAGTTTCCTTAACCTTTTTTTTGTGTTGTTTTTAACCTTTTTGTGTGTCCATTGCTACTTCCTTAAAGCGTTTCTGTCCCCACATAAGAGGTTTCATTCTTTCCTCCTATAAATAATAGCCAGAAACAGCTGCCATCACTTCAAACTCATTTGAAAAAAATCCAAAATCACAAAACCAATCACAACCCAAGACTTGCCCAAGAACTACCTGGTCTGTGGAGGAAAAAAGGACACAATTGAAGAGGGGTGCTATGAAATGCCACAGTGGGAGGGCCCAGCAGAACTGGCACCACTCTGAAGTGGCAGCTTTTATTCCAGGAGATAAACTAGATTAATTAGTGCTCAAGATTTGGTATGTGGCTGGAGCTCCAACAGCCCAGAAAAAAAAAAAAAAAAAAAAAAAAAGGGATCAGGTGATAAGGAAGTGAAAGGCTCCCTGGAAGTATGAACAAGCAAGGGCAAACTTGAAGTGTATTTTAGTAAACACACACCTCTGTGGCCAGCTAATATTTCAAACATCAATTACCAGCGCTGGTCTCCAGAGCAGCAGTTGTTGACTTTGAAGACTGGAGGTGATTTCGTTAAATAAAGCAGCTCCATTGTGATAAATCCACCAGAGGCAGCCCAGGGAGGGTCTGAGCGTGGCTATTTGACTTTTAGATCAAACCAATCTGGCTAAAACTCTCTTGGAGAGCCAGCCCAATGGCTTTTCTTTGCTGGACAATGTTATCGTGGGCAAATATCCACACAAAGGAGGAGGCAGCCCCAGCCCCAGGTGAGGGGTGGGAATGCTGCTCTCAGGTTTGGCTCCCTCAGCTCTCAGTTGTGTTTCACACCCCTCAGCAGCCCACAGAACACCTGAGCTGGGCATTAATCACCTGCAGCATGAAGGGTTTGTGATACGGACACGATTGTGTGCCCGGGGTGGGCAAGTCGAGCTCTGTGTTTGCTTTGGGCTGAATTTCCTCTGGAAACCAACACCAAGGGAAAGCCACACAAAATAAAACCAAATCCAGACTTTGGCTGTCGCAATTGTGCACGACAACCACACAAAGATTTTGACTTCAGAAAGTTGGAAATGTGACTTTTTTTATTCTCGGGAAGTGTTTTCTTTTTTATACTGTTTTACACAGACCAATTGGATTGGTGACAAGGAGACAAACTTTTTCAAGCACATTGGTCAGACCAGAGGGACATTAAAAAAGTCCCTCCTAAGGAAAGAATGCAAACATTTTTGCTGTTATCAAAACACGTCTCTTATTTACAGAAAATTTCCTAAGAAAAGAATTTTATAAACTAAAACATATCAAGCACAAACCAAAGCTACAACTGACAGCCTCAAAACTGTTCAAGTTAAAAGTGAATCCACACCAACCAAATTCTCATTTTACTGGAAGTTTTTGTGACACATTCACATACATGAAGCCATGTATTTAATTTTCACCACTGGTATTAGAAAATCCTAAAAAAAAACAGGTAAGGAGGGATAAATAAAAGCTACCCAGACATAAAATTTGATAAGATATTTTATAGATAAATTACTCCCCTCTTGAAAGGATATCCTGTCATTTTAGCACCATATTTGGTGTATTTAATGCAGTAATTTTAAGCTTGGTAAAATCCCTTTTTGTCCCCCTACTAATTTCTGTTATATTGTCTTATGGGAGAATAGAGTTAAAAAAACACCCCAACAAATTCGAGCAGGAAAGCAGCTCCCCACCTCTTTAAGTGCCACAGCTTCACAAAAAAGCAGCTTTTATGTGCTGTGTAGTAACTGTTAGCAGTTTGTGACATTTTTAGTCTGTCCAGGGTGTAACTAGTACATGACAGGTCAAGTCTGTCACCTTCATAAAAGCACAGAACATCTACACTGGCACACTACACTGCAGAGTCCCTCTGAGAATTACCAATGTCACACCAAATACCATCAGCAAAATTTATCTTCTCTCCATCCCTGCCTTTTGGAGGAGCTTCCAAAAAATTCAGATTATATTTACACGGAGACACCATCTCCTCTTACTCCTGTGAAGTGAATGCCATGAGCCAAAGCTTGAATCCAGATTTAATTTGTCCTTGTGGCACCTCTAATTAAAACACAGTTCTCTTTGGGGAATACCTGGAGAAGGGAGGTTATTGTTGTCATTGTAATTAATTAAATATCATCACATTCTTGCTCTTAAAAAAATGATCAGTCTTCAGATTTTGATGCCCCCTCACAAAGTAAATGGTGAAATAAAGATGAATGAATTGCAAACAGATGAATCAGTGATTAGCCAAGAGTTCTTTAGACTGAATTCTGTAACATCAGTGGAAAATCCTGGCACACTGGACTCTGCTCTGGGTTCACATGCAGATAATGCTCAGATTAGGGAACTTTTCTCTATTCAGAGAGAGTTGGATTGACTCTGTTTAACACCACAACCACACAGACTCCAACTTCAGAAGGCTGAAAATGACTCCTTTATTTTTGGGATGTGTCTCCCTTTTATACTATTCTACACAGACCAATCTGACTGGTGACACAAAGACAAACCTCTTCACTCACATTGCTCAGAGCAGAGGGACAGCAAGAAATCCCTCCTAGGGAAAGGAATGAAAAACGAAGTTACAGTTACAGAAACATTTCTCCTGTTTACAGAAAATTCCCTGGGAAAAGAATTTCAGAAAACCAAAACACCTCAGGCACAAACCAGGGCTACATTGGATAAACCAGGTGGGAGGAGAGGAAGTCAAATCATCCTCACGTAGCTGCTCAAGGCTTTAGCAAGGAAACAACACCAATTATGGGCCCATCCCAGACACCCCATGTGGCTTCAACCTAAATAGGAGATGGCACAAAAATCAAGGGATCGTTTCTGCAA
The DNA here is from genome assembly GCA_024734555.1 of Trochalopteron elliotii. Taxonomy (NCBI): domain Eukaryota; kingdom Metazoa; phylum Chordata; class Aves; order Passeriformes; family Leiothrichidae; genus Trochalopteron; species Trochalopteron elliotii. Next base: position 105,117 of record JANPWX010000354.1, read on the forward strand.
GGGAGGTGGGGGACATAAATAATGGGCCAAATTCAGGGTGAAGCAAAGCCCTGAGCCCTCCCCAGCCCCTTGCCAACACCTGCACAGCACGGGCAGGGTGGGAGATGCTCCCCTGATGGGTTGGATGTTTTGCCAGAGCATTTCCTTCCCTTCTCCCTGTCCCAGCCCCACCACGTCCCTTGTTCATGGGCTCCATGGCCAGGTGGGCAGCCCCAGGACTACCCCCAAGAGGGTTTTCTTGTAAAAAAACCCTTTGTCTTTTTCTTCTCCCTTTGGCTGCTGCAAAACTCCAAAGGAGCCCAGTTCCCAGCCTCAGACCCTGCCCATCATTTCTATTGTTTAGTGGACAGGGGAAAAAAAAAAAAATTGATTTGGAGGAAAGATTCGATTTATTTAATAAGGAGACAGAAGAAGAAGGATATTTCGAGCTGCCCTGAAAGATCAATTCCCTAATTCCTTGGTTTCTAATATAATTTACAACAGAAGTTGAATGTTACAGAAACATTAATCAGTTATTCAAATGCATTTTGTTGTGCATTAATACAGAGCTGGCCTTTGCTGTGGATAATGTCAACACCAGCTATTTTAGGGAGCACCAGCCCCGTTGCCAGCCCTGTGCAGGGCACTGCCTTTCACAGCTCAATTCCCACTGAGAACGTCTCTCTGTGAGGAGAGGGAGTCTCTTCCTCCTTTCCATGTCCTGTTCCTGTCTCAGTGGAGCTTTGTGGAGTCCCTTGTGCCATTAAAGGAATTTCCAACCACCATGCCCTGGAAAAGTGAAGATTAAAGATACCCCTCCTGCTACAGTTTCAGGCACATGAAGAACAAGGCAGGCACAGCAGGTCAAGGGAAAGCTCTTCTATTTGAATTATCTGACTTCATTTTTATATACATTTTGGTTAGAAGGTAAAAGATTGGCTAAACAAGTTGCTACCTTCTTGGCCTTATTGGTGAACATCACCATCAATCACATTCCTCCTCTGTGAGGAGAAATATGTAAACAAGACAGGTAAGTTCTAACTATCTACACAGTTTATATGAAGCTGCGTGAGAACCTCGACTACAAACTGCAAACACTGGAAAGGAGGAAAATTCAGGGCAACACCCTCCCAGGTGTAACAAAAGGCTTCTCCCCCCCATGGCTCCTTGCAGACATTGTGCAATCTTCTCTCTGGCTTTGGCAAGTCCATCACCCACCCCATGGCATCCCCTTGCCCTGTTTCCCCACTGGACATGGGGCCTGGTGTCCTGTTCCTCTCTTCCCTGTGGTCACTTGTCCCCTGCCCTGCCCCCTGTGCCACCCACAAACCTGAGATATAACTGAGAAAAACCACATGTTCTCTCTCTTTGGCTCTGGATTCACCTTTGGCTGTTAGAATAAACACTTGCTGCAAATTGATCTGGGGCTGGGAGCCTTCTGCCTCTGCTGAGCCAGCCTTGTGTGTGGCTGTGTGAGCTTGAATTGCTGCCTGAATCCTTCTCAAGCAGTTTCTCCACTGGAGAGGCTGGCTGGGATATAGAAAGGCCTTAGCTGCACTCTGAAAAGACACACTTACAGAGCTTCACCCTCACTGTGCACAGCATTTACCCCTCAGAGGCCCAGGCCCTGTGTCTGCTGTCACCATCCCTCGCTAGAGGACATGAAAGAATCACACCCACTCGTCAGGTTGAGAAGTGAGGGGAGAAAAGAGGAAGTTTATTATGCTTTGGGGTTTTTACAGAGTTTTTAATTTGTTCAAAGATTGGAAAACAAGAGTGACACCTCTCTGACGCCAGTGGTCAACTTAGAAGTCCATCAATTTGTCCTTCCCAATAAAAAAGAATGCATGTTTACAAAATATCAGTCTTTGGTTTTGTTACAATGCCTAAAAACTCTCCAGTCCAAGAATGAAAACATCAGAAAGTTGAAAAATCAGAACAACAACCATCTGCAGCCACCCAGCCCTTGGGGACAGCTCTGGTGGCCCTGGAGCCCTTCACAAGTTCTCCCTCAAATCCGAGCCCTGCTCAGGTGATGCATAATGAAAGTGTGTCCCACTGCATCCCAAGCCAATCCTTCCTGCAGTTTTATCACCTCCTTAGCACTTAAAAAAGTAGGCTTTTCAACAGCAAAGCAGTTTAAAGGCGTTTTTCCCCCAGTTTAGGATTTTTAGGGCTGGGTAGGACATCCCCTCACACCAGGGGTTTGTGCTGCAGGAACAAATTCAGCCCCTAAAGGAGCAGAGTTCCAGTGTCAGTGCTGAACCACACGGGCCAAGGCTTCTAAAGGCCACGTATGAAAACAGATAAATGTTTAAAATATCAGTGATTGGATGAACTCTTGGTGCAGCCCCTGCTCCTGAGGATGTTTTATCCATCAGATCCACTTACACGGTGATTTCTGTGTGGAAACAATTGCAGCCTCATGCTTGTTGTCCAGCCTGCACCAGAAATGCTGACTGCCCTGCCCTGGGATGGTCAGGAAAGGCCTAAACTCTGCTCCCAACATCTTCACTGCAAAATAAGACCAATATTTAGGACCTGTACAAAGTTTTTGGGTGTTTCATCAGTGTTACAGTCCCTGGGTTCAACACCCCAAGTGGCCCCACAGAGCAAAAGTTTGCAGAATTATTTCCTCCATTACTTATCCAAGTAGATAATCTAAAATACATTACTGACATGCCCCAATATTATTACATTACTACATTATTACTACATTATTACACTAGGTATTACATTTAATATTAGTGTTTAAAAGTTAACACATGTTCTTCCTCCCAGCCTTAGTTTTACCTTGTCTCCCTACCCATGGCACAGGGGGTGTGGATCGAAGTATCAAAGGGGAAATCAGAAAATGAGGCTTTTGATGCTCATTTTATTGTAAAAAATACTGTTTTGCTATTCATTGTGCCCTGAAAGTGCTTGTGAGGTTACAGAAGTTTTCTGGTGGCACCTGTGGCCTAAACACTGCTCCACTGACAGCAGAGACAACAGGAGGGAAAAGTGAGGAGAATGGGAAAAAAGGTAACACATCCAGGGGAAATGGAGATCCCAGGAAGAAACAGGGAGGCACAGCATGAAGATAAGCACAATTTTAATAGCAGAGAGGGCCCCAAAGTCACCTCCACTCCAGTTACTGCTGCAGCTGCAGGGCATTCCAGAGAACTTTAAAACACATTTTTTTCCCCCCATATCCTCCTGGGCGGGTTGTTCTTCAGCCAGATCACTCTGTAAATCTGTGAATTCCCACAGGCGAAGGATTGTGACAAAAGTGTTGGAAGGAATGTTTGAAGCAGTGGAATCCTCTGGAGCAGCAGTGCTGTGACCCAGTGGCCCTGAGCACCCCATCCCACTGCTCCTCCCCAGGTAAAACCCAGCCCCGGCTTATTTTAGTTCCTTTCACTCCCACCTTTTCTCCCGGTATTAATATCTTTAAAAGAGCAGCGAGGAGGAGCATTAAATCTCTGCTCCCTTTTTTCTCATTGTTGGTTCAATGGGCTGTTAGCTAAAACACACAAAAGAAAGGAAAGCTGCCTGACTTGAGACCTGCTGAAGAGGCTTTTGCTTACACTGCCTGCGTTTCTTTGTTTATCTGACTGCATTGTTTTGCTTCAATAGTTATATTTAGAGCATTCATAAAAAGGATGAAATAAGGTTTTTTCGTTTGTGTTTTTTTTATTATTATCTTTTTTTCAAGAAGCTGTGGCTATAGCTAAGTTCTACTGAGCTCTGCAAACAAAGAACTGAGCAAACAAAGAAAAGAAGCAAGGCAGGAGCCAGGGACTCCTGCCCCAGCCTGAGCACAGGCAAACGGTCTTGGGTTCAACATGTGAGGGGAGCACAAAAAAGGACACCTGCAAGAGATGGGCTGGGGAGCCTCTGCTCGTGGCAGGCTTATTTCAGTGCTCATCTGGCAGAGTTTGCTCAGTTTGAAGGCACTTTCACATGGAAGTGGATATACCAACAAGGGGCTGCAAGGGGATAATTATTATTTTGCATTGGCACTTTACAAACATGACTGAATTACTTCTCTCAAGACGCTGTAATGACAAAGGTGTAGCTCAGGAAACAGCCAAGGGTTCAGCCATAAATCCCAGGCTTATACACAATCCTCACTCATGCCATATCCAGCAACATTCCCCCCCTTTGGATGTGCAAAAGTTGGAAAAGAAAATACACATTTTTAGCGACCTTATTTTCCCTGAAGCTTCATTGTTGGAGGTGGTGGATGCACGAATAAATTGGAATAGCTCAGGTGTAAACTCCAAGTGCCAGCAGAGATGGGGGCACAGAGATTGAGCCCTGGCTCAAACAGGGATGACTTACAAACTGTAATAGGAGCTGGCTGCTGTGGGGTGAGGACTTGTTACTCTTTTTACCCTTCCACCAGCACATCCCCTTTGGAGCTCACCCCTATTCCCCCCCAGAAAATGGGTTGTGCTCAAAATTATTCACGTAAAAGAAGAAGCAGTTCTTTGCAAGTGTTTGACTTTCCACCACAGTATTTATGGACCCATCCTGATGTTGGCTCCTGCTCCAGCAAGGTGTCCAAGAGAGCTGAGCAGAACATGATTGTTTTAAGGAGTATCATCATTGCTGAGCTCAATTTGCACCAGAGAACAATCAAAGGACTTTTATAGGAGTCATTACTACGGGGTGAGGGCAGAGGCTGGAGTTAGAGCTCTGCAGAACCACCACTTTCATTTGCCACCTCAGGAGAAGACTTTAAAAAATAGATAGGTAATGAAAATTAAGAACACAGGGTAATAATTAAGATAGCACAGACTTCTCCAGGCTGAGACAGGAACAAAAAGGCAGCACAAAGTGTTTGTGCCATGACAAAGCAGCGGGCAGGAATTCTGTGATTCCCCACACAGGTGGGACAAAGGGAGGAATTCCAGGTTTATTCCTCACCAGGACACGTTGATACTTCTGCAGTTTTCAGAGACAAGGTTTGTGAAGGGTTTATCACTCTCAGCTACCTCCAGCCCATCCTCTGTCCCTCCTCCCCTGCCCAAACTCTCAGACACTCCTGTCAGAGCTGACCACAGCCTGCCTGTCTCTTTAGCCTCTCCAGTGGGATGCTGCAGAGGTGAGACTGGCTTTCAGCAGAGGTCAGCCCCTGCTCCAGGAGGAGACAGCCCCAGAGGCAGCTGTGAGCACTTGAAATGATAGAACAACACTCTTGGATTGGCAAAGGGGCAGAGAGAGACACGGGAGGGAAGCAAGGGAGGCAGAAGTGAGGGGAATGGGAATAAAGGTTGTCGCAAGAGGACATGAAAAGAACCACACTCACCTGTCAGGATGTGAGATGAAAAAGAAAAGGGAAATTTATTTGGGGATCTCAACTAGTTTTTGTGATTTGGTCAAGGACTGGGGGACGAGAGGAACACCTCTCTGACCCCAGTGGTCAACTCAGAAGTCCATCAATTTGTCCTTCCCCTTGGAAAGGAATGCATTATTTACCAAACATCAATCTTTGTTTTTCTTACAATGGTGAGAACTCTCCAGTAGAATGAGAAACGATCAGAAGGCTGAAAAATCGGGGCGACAAAAGGTGACACATCCAGGGGAAACGGAGAGCTCAGGTAGAAACAGGGAGGCACAGCAAGAAGACAAGCACAATTTTAATAGCAGAGAGGGCCCCAAAGACAGCAAAGCTCTAATTGGAACAGCAGCAAAATGAGTGGCAACACCAGCCCCATATTTCTAAACTTTTCTCTTCCATCCGAGCGCAGTGGGAGGGGGAAGCAGCAGAACTAATTTCCTCCTCCAGAGAGGAGCTGGAGCTGCATTTTCCAGGCTTTTGTTCCCTTTTGCCTGCCACCCATGCACACCCAGCAGCCTCACCACCAGCACCAGCACAGCTCCTGCAGGCCCCCAGCCTGTGTCCCCTCCCAAAGGAAAATCATCCCCACCAACATTCCCCACGTCCTCCCACCCCCCGGACAACACGTTAAGGGATGAGATGAGCTGTCACTGCTTCAGAGGATTTAAAGCTGCTCTGTTTCATCCAGATGTGAGTGCTCCTGCCTGTCCCTCTGCCCCAGAGCCACCTGCCAGCCAGGTTTGTGTGGCAGAGCAGGGTGAGGGCCCTGCTGCACCAGCCCTGCCAGGTTATCTGGAACACGAGGTAGCGAGAGGCCCCGTTTAGGAGAAGGGACCAGAATCTGTCTTGACAAGTGTTTTGCATGCAGTTAAACAGACAAATGTATTCTGCTGCCAGCCTCTTGCAGGAATTTGACTTGATGCCTGTCACCAAACAGCTTCTTTTGCACTGGGAGAATTACAAAACACTCATCCCCTATAATGATCAAAAAGAGAGCCCCCCGTGCCCACGTTACATTCCAGAGCTGCAATCCACACTTCCCTTGCAAGCCAATAACATCTGAGCCTACACAAAATTAGGAGATGGCTTTCTGAAGGGTAAAACAGATATTAAACTGCTGTGTGGTGAAAAGGCCACTGCTCCCTCCACTGCTGCTGGCTGTTGGCAGCACTGATACCTTCACAAGGCATCACACCATGATGAAACCTCTTCTCCATCCTGCTCACCCCTGACCAGACACAGCTCTAAGGGGTGTAAACCTGTGGGTACACTCGGCTACATACAAATAATGTGACTTTTACCAGCCCCTTTCAGTGGCTGGTTGATTTTCCAAAGGTTTAAATTCCCCCCCATTTCCCTCCTTAGCTGCAGCTTGGTGGGGCTGAGATTGTAAAGATGATTTTCCAAGGGTTTAAATTCCCCCAAGTTCCCTCCTTAGCTGCAAATCACCAGGTTGGAGATGGTAAAATTAATTTAAACCTTTGGAAAAATCAACAAACCCCCTTTTCAGTGGAGTTTGTACCCCTAAGTCCAGTTCCTCAGCTATTTTCCCACCCACCACTTGTATTTGTGTTATGCTCAAGATACTCATTGGAATATCTGCTGCTCTGCATGGTTAGAAGCTCTTTTAGAAGAGCTCAAAAATAACAGAGGCATTTATTTGTGGCAAATACGAGCTCTCAAGGGAGACAAAGTGAGTCTCTACCTCGTTTCACTTTCTGTATCACTCCATTTCCACTCTGCCCTTTTTCAGGGAGCCCCCAAATCTCAGCACCACAAAGACATTAATGGGACAAAGCAGCTGAGTCTCAGCTGGAGATTGGAGCTCTTGAGTCATCCACACCAAATAGTCAGTTAAAGATTATTAAAAAAAAAAAGGCAAGAGCTTTTTTATATGGCAAGAGCTGACAAACCCCACTTTGTATGGATTGGGATTGTATTTGTGGGATCTTGCAGTCAATTAAAACCCAAGACGATGCAAGACTCACCTGAAGCTATCTGTGCTAAATCCCTAAAGGATTCCCCAGTTTCTTTATGCCCAAGGAGCTCTCCCACCTCCATTTGGCCACCCACTTTTACCCAATTTCCCTCAACTTCAGAGCTAACAGATTTCTGTGGATATCTGCTGAAATGTATCATCAATTATTGCATTGAGTTTGTCTCCATGTGAAATCAAACCAAAGGACACAGTGACACCCTCCATTTCTGGGTCTGCACATTGAGTTAATCCCTACCTGGAGCATCCCTGGTGAACATTTATCAATCCCCAGGCCCAGCCAGGTCCTTTTGCAGCCCTTGGGAGGGCAGAAGTGGCAGTGCTGCCAGTGCCAGGTCACACAGCAGCCACCCTGAGCCCCAGGTTCTTCCACAACTCCTTATTTCTTAACCTCTCCAAGAAGAAAGACAACAAATGGACTGAGCTTCCAGGAATGGTCACAACTTTGTCACTTGTGGCTGTGACTGAATTGGAGCTGGCAGCTCTGCCAGCCCCTCAAGCCACCCAGCCCCTGGTGCTGCCCATTTTTTGGGCTATGCTTGGATTGGCCCATCCTCTATAAATATGACACAGCAGTACCCACAAGCATCTCAGAGCTTTCAGCATTTCAGCTCAAGCCCCGTTTGGGGAGGATTTACAGCCTGCCTGTGAGTGCTGTCTGGCTGAAACGTGGCATCCAAAGTCTGGCCATAAGAGCCCTGCCATTTAATCATAAATCTGTTGGGATATTTTTAAATTAGAAGGCTAAAAAAAAAAAAAATACAAATGAAGTTCACCATTTGCTGACACATCTTTGATCTCAGAAGGAATGTGAATTCCAGAGGCCAACTCTTCAGCTGATGTAAATCAGCACAACTACACTGGCATCAGTGGAGCTCCAGTGATTTACATGCCACAAATCTGTCCCTGTATTTATTAATGGAATATTTGTAGGCAGCTTTCGGGTCAAGCCTTCACTGTTGATGTAACCTACAGGAATCAATGGGGAGTTGCTCATGCAAATGCAAAATAAGCCTTGGGTTTCTTTCTTCCCACTCCTGATTATTTAATTTTTAATTAAAACAGGATTGCAGAGCACAAGCCTGACCATGGAGCACCCAGAGTTTTTTCAGGCAGCTCTTCTTGGTTGAGACCACCAGGAGATTTACAAGGCAGCTGTAGGACAGGCATCAATTGCTACTTCTCATCTTTATAGGTTGATCCATACAGCAATCTGTGCTATTGCTGATCTATATTTACACCACAGGCCTATATTTTAGTCATTTCATAGGGAGACCTGCTAAAACTTCAAATAAAAACAAAAAAAAATCTGGAAAACAGGGAGGAAGGTTTGGTGTTGCACCCAGAGCTCTCTTCACATTCCTCCTCTCTCCCACATTATCTCCCACCCATTTTTGTGTGTTTTATTGCAGAAAAGGGCAGAGACCTGCCCAGCTCCTTCAGCTCCTGTGTGTGCAGAGTGCCAGGGGCTGCAGAGCCCAGCCAGGACCAGGGGAGGATGTCGCCCTGATTTTTCAGCTTTCTGATGTTTTTTATTCTTAGACTGGAGAGTTCTCACACATTGTAACAAAAACAAAGAGTGATGTTTGGTAAACACATCCCTTTCCAGGAGGAAGGACAAATTGATGGACTTCTGAGTTGACCTCTGGAGTCAGAGGGGTGTTCTTCTTGTCCCCCAATCCTTGACCAAATCCCCAAACCTATATAAGCTGAGATTCCCAAAATAAAGTTCCCTTTTTCCTTTTCATCTCACATCCTGAGAGGTGAGTGTGGTTCTTTCTGTGTCCTCTTACAGGACAGGAGGAGGGCAGAGAATGCCCAAAACCAGTCACCCCAATTCCAGCCTGCCCTGATTTCCCCCACCCCTGAGGGCACATTCCACCAACTTTTGGCACTTGTTCCATCCCTCCCCCTGCCACCAACCCAGCTGAGCCCAGTGACACCCCCAGGGCCGTGTGTGGAGCTGGGATTTGGGTAGAATTTATGTAGAACTTGTGCTAAACACTCCAGATATTTGCATGTTTATGGCTGAACACGCCCTCACAAAAATGGAGCTGCCCTGGGCACAATTTACAGCCATTTCTGAGCCCCCCTCACTCCCCTGGGCTGCTCCCCAGGTATTTTAAAGGTAGTTTTATTTGGCATTTAGTCATTTCAGAGGGAGATCTGCTAAAACTTCAAATAAAAAAAAAAAATCTGGAAAACAGGGAGGAAGGTTTGGTGCTGCATCCAGTGCTCTCTTCACATTCTGAAGAGCTCCATTTCTGAGCCCCCCTCACTCCCCTGGGTTATTCCCCAGGTATTTTAAAGGTGGTTTTTTGTATTTAGGGCTGCTCTCACCACAGAGCAGTCTCTGGGAGCATGGGCCAGGCCCCTGAGGGCACACCCCACCACTTTTTGGCCACTTTGGGTTCCATCCCTCCCCCTGCCACCAACCCAGCTGGGCTCAGTGACACCCCCAGGGCCGTGTGTGGAGCTGGGATTTGGGCAGAATTTATGTAGAACTTGTGCTAAACACACCAGATATTTGCATGTTTATGGCTGCACACACCCTTACAAAGGTGGAGCACATTTTACAGCCATTTCTGAGCCCCCCTCACTCCCCTGGGTTATTCCCCAGGTATTTTAAAGGTGGGGTTTTTTTTGTATTTAGGGCTGTTCTCACCACAGAGCAGTCGCTGGGAGCACAGGCAAGGCCCCTCTGCTGTGGTGTGTGCAGGAAGCAGTGTAGCATTAATTGATGCAATGCCCAAGATAAAAATGTTTGCTTGCTTCACTCACTGCATTCCTTCATTTGCTGAATAATTCAGCTTCTGTACAGGCTCAGCTGACCTTTGCTTGATAAAGTCATATTTCCAAGCATTTGCTTGCATTTGGTGTTTTTAATCAGGTTCAAGTCCACTCAGTTCCACATCAGAGCAGAGAATAATGATGCAGATCCGTGGTTTTAGCCAAATGATGTTCCTTACAGCACACACACACTTCCCCCAAATCACCGAGTTGTTAACTAAAGTGTAAGAGAATTTATGATGCTAAATAAAACCAGGAAGAGAAAGAAAAAAAAAAAAAAGAAAAAAAAAAAAGATGTTTTAATAAGATGAAAATCCAAATGTTAAAATAATGAGCCATCTGTATGGGTGGCCCTCTCCTGAGAGATGCCAAGAGCTTTACCATCTGTGAAACATTTACCAGCTGTTTCCTTCCTTTTTCGTGAGAACAGAAGAAATCCTTGCAGTTGGTGTTTCTAACTGACACATCCCAGTGAAGGAAACAGGTTTGTCCCACGGCAGGGACCTTTCCCAAAGCCAGCCTGGCTGGAATACACTGAATATTTTGGTGAGCATTTGCTGCTCTGCTTCAGAAAGGTCTTGCCAAGCAATGGCCCAGAGTACTCAAAAAACAGAAGAGACAAAACTGCCCAAAACCCACAAACTGGTCTCAGGAATTATCTACTGCATATTTGATCTAAACACTTATTGTTTTGCCTTTTTTAAACCCCAACCTGCTACAAGAATTCAGGATAAATTTGAAGCTTAAAGGCACCTGCAATAAATAAGTATGATCCAAATAATTATGATCCAAATAAGTATGATCCAAATAAGTATGATCCAAATATTATTTTTTTTTAAGAACTGGACCTTATTTTCTCTCCTCTGCTGGCTGCAATCAGCACATCCCTGCAGTTCTCACCTGAGCTGGGGCTGCTCCTGGGGTCAGACAATGCTGCTGCTCTGCAGGATTTGAGGTGGTGATAACACACACCAAAGGCTACCAAATAAATACAAGTTGAACCCATGAAGGGATATCTCATCTTGTATTGTTTGTACCCAGACGTGCTGCAGCCCCAATTGCACAATATTTAATTGTTTCCTTGGTGCTCTCCCATTTCACTGGCTGCCCATGAGAACTGAGGATAACTTCAGCAGGATCAGCCCTTAAATTCCAACTGATGAAATTCGCCCATAGAAGTGAGAACTGAATTCTGCACAGAAACTCCCTTTATGTTTTCCAAATTCTTTTTTTTTTCAAGAGACTTGTGAAGTGAGTCAGGGGAAAAAAAAATAAATTAAAAAAATCAGCTTCTAATCAATTTGGCAGTCTATGGTTGTATACGGAACAGTCTTGGGTTATCATTTATATCCCAAACAACCTGCACTTCCCAACCAGGAAAACTGCAACAGTCTTGGAAACCCCAGTGCCACCCAAAACTCTCCCAGCACCCAAAAAAACACCAGAGCCCAGTTCTACAGACACCAATAATGCAAAGACAGAACCCAGAGCATGGATGTTGAGTACAAATTAAACCAGAGGAGTCATTTATGCCCTCTTGGGCAAACCAACTCCCCCAATGTAGCACCCACCCTGTCAGTGAAAAATCTGGTTTCTTCTCCTGGAAATGAGAATTGAGACCTTAAATTTCAAGTAATATCAAGGGATAGGACAATTTTTTTTGCTAGGCACTCTCCTAGTAATATATATTATAAATATGTAATTTTACACTTCTGGTAAATGGTAGTGAAGAGTAATTTAAAGGGGAATGACAAGGTTTGGTAACTTGTACAATATTTTACAGCATCACTTGCAAATGAAACTACCCTTTAGCAGAAAATCTAAAGCCTTCCAAAACCAGTGAAAATTAAGTTTCATGCCACTCTTGAACAGGAAGTTGTGGAAAAACCCCTGTCAATATTTATCCCCAGAGAAACTGAGGCATGAAGGAATATAGGTTCCTTTTCAGGCTGATGTTCAGGCCCAAAAGCACAAACCAGGGTGGGCTGGAGGGAGGAACAAGCAGGATGGGACCTCACAACCTGCAGCTGGAATTGGACAATTAAACCCCAATATGCAAATGGACCAAAACTTATAAAAGTGTGAGACCTTGTGACTGTTTGTCCATTTTGTGACCATTTTGGGTCCATTTTGTGACCATTTTGTGACCATTTTGTGAGCCTTTTGTGTCCATTTTGGGTCCACCTTGGGTGTAACCCTTGTCCTGCCCAAGGTGTGCCCTAAAGGCTTTTCAATAAATTCCTATTTTAATCTCTGTCCAGTCTCTGTTCCAGCTCAGCCTTCCCAAGGCATCACAGACATTCCTCATCTCTGAGCCTGCAACACGTGCAATTAGTCAGAAATGAGGAATAAAACCCCTCAGGTTTTACAGGTGTTTGAAATCCTGGACATCTGCTCAGCTTTAGAGAATCACAGAATCAGGTTCAGGAAGATCTCGAGGAGCATCAAGTCCCACTATTTCTTCAGAACTGCCAAATTTGCCACTAAATCTTGGCCCTGAGAGCCAGATTCACAGAATTTAAATCCCTCCAGGAATGGGGATCCCACCACTGCCCTGGGCAGCTGTGCCAGGGCTGGGCAATTCTTTCAGGAAAGAAATTTTCCCTAATATCCAACTTAAACCTCTCATCTCCACACACCAGCTCATGTTCAGAGGTATAAAACCCCCCAGCTGAGTGTGCTAGCTAAGAACAAACAATAGCCAGGTTTCTAAATGAAGAAATTAATTTTTTGTTGTTGTTGCTATTTTCAAATCTCTCCGGGTGATTTTCCATGGTTTTCAATCCCTTACATTGCCTCCAGCAGGCATCTGCATGTGCACATTAACCCATTCTGGGCTTAGTTCTGCTTCTTCAGGGCAAACGTGGCTGTGAGCAAAGCCCACCTGGAATATTCCCACCCCCAGGGAAACCTGTGTCACCCAGGGAGGGTCACACCTTGATTTTCTGGGCTGAAAGCTGCAGCTTGAGCAGTCAGCACATGGAAATGACACCCCTTACAGCACCCAGGATTGAAATTCTGGATGATAAAAATGGTTTGTAAGCACAGGCTGTCCTCCCCTGCTCCTGGAGCTGCTCAGTGGGTTGGGAGGAACAACGAGGTGACAGGGCCAGGCTTCCTGCTGATTCAGGGGCTGCTCAGTGCTCCTGCTCCGTGGGTGTTTGAGATGTAAACTCACAGAATCCCAGCCCTCAGCGCAGCTAAAAAATCCCATTTCACTCCTTGGAAGGGTGGCTGTGCTCCCCAGAGTGTCCTGGAGGAGTTCCAGCACAGGTAACTGTGTTCTGCTTTAGCAAATTCTCCCTCCACTTCCAATTAGGAGAGGGATTAATCATTTCTGGCTTTGTGCTGCTCCCGTGACAGGGGTGAACAAAGGCAGCAGTTGACACTGATCAACTTTTTGACACGTTGCTGGAAAAATGGAGCTGGCTAAGTAAGTAATGGGGAAATATTAACATTTTAGCTGGAGAGGCCTGCACAGTTCACTCAGGGGCAAGAGGAGCTCTGCCAGGAGCTCCAGGAGCCACAGAGAAACAGGAACAGCCCCAGGACAAAGCTCCCAGGGGATCATGGAATAAAGAATTGGGCAGCATGCCCAAAAACTCCTGCTCCTTCTCCCTCTGGGCCCAGGTGGCACAGGAAGGGCTCACAGAACAGACCCAGACCCCACATTTCAGTCTGCCAGGGACAAATGGCTCTGTAAACCTTTCCAAATTAACTTGGTGTAATCAGTGATGCTAAAGCACATCCCTGACTCCCAGTGGGTGCACAGGACACTGAGAAAATCAGTCATCAGTATAAAAAATGAGGCTTCCTCCCAGCATTTCTGCCCAGCTGGGGATGCCAGCCAAGATCTGGAGGTGCTCTTGACCAACAGCTTTCACCTAAAAATGCCACTGTACAATTTACATGCTCAAACACTTCCAAATGATCATTTCCCCTGGTTCAGAGGGTCCTTAAGAGCAGCTAAAGGCCAAGAGCACAACAGCCATGCAGGCAGGCTGACACTCCTCAGCACCACATCGATGGGAATGACCAAAATCCAGCAGTTGTGAGAACCCCCTGTGGGTATCCTGGCTCTGCTGACCTCCTCCTCCTCCTCCTATTTGTGTAATATTTGTCATCCAGTGCCTCTGAATCCCTGCATGGAGCACCCCATGCCAGCTCACAGGCCAGGTGCTGTGTAGGTGGGTGCTGTGTGGGTTTCCCCTCTGCTCCACCAGAGCTCAGCTCAGGCTCAGCCAGGCCTGAACACCCCGGGAGCCAAGAGGAACAGTCTGTGCCAAGCTTCAGAGGATCAGAACACCTTCCCTGAAAAAAGCTCTGGCTAATAGCTGGTGAGAGAAGGAGGGCAAAATCTGTGCACAAAAAAAAAAAAAAAAAAAAAATTTAAAAAAAATCTCTTGCTCATTCGTGCAGTCAAACTTCCACCTCGTTTGTCAGGGTGTCACTGATCCCCAACTAAGCATTAGTTAATGCCATGGACACCCATGGAAGGCAGCAGAATTCCCATCAAGAGGACAGAAACCAAACTGTGTTTTTTGGCACCTCCTCAAGAACTGATTTGTCAGCAAATTTGCTGTTTTCCTGGAGCTGCACAGGAGGATCTGCTTTTCAGCTTTGGTTGCTGTTTATTAATCACCCAATCCCAACAGTCTGGTGGGATCTCCATCCTCAGAGGGGCACTTAAACACAGTACCAGAATTTCCCAGGGCTCTCCAGAGCCTCCCTCAGCTCCTCAGAGGGGAAAAGCACCCACATTTAGCACTGGATTTCTGGATTTCTGGATTTCTGCAACACTCCAGGCTCCAAAGCCCCCATTTGCCTCTCCACTGTCAATCCTCATGTGCTGTCAGTCTCTTTTTGCTTTTTTACTTTGGTAAAAAGAAGTACAAAACCCAATGTAAAATTCAAATAGGGCTGGGAAGTACATCTTGTATCAGATTGCCTCAAAACCTCCTGCAGCTTTTTTTTTGCAGAACGAAGCCCATGTTCTCCCAAGTTCTTGGGCACATCTGGAGTTTCACAGTTTTGGATCAAACCAGATGACAGCAGTCTGTCAAAAGACAGCCAGAAGCCCATCAAACAGATATGCAAAAAGAATTAAATGAAGAAAACTCTTTTGAACCCAAAATAGAATTTTATGTAACACAGAAATAGTTCTTTTTCCCAAACTTCCTTTCATGGGAAGGACAGAAAGTTGATTCTTTCTGAGAACAACACTTGGGCTTTGCTGATGACAGTCTTTGGAAATAGAAAGGCAGGAGCATTTTCTGGGAGCTGTGGGCTCATTTCTCACTCAGGAAAGGCAGGGCTTGTCTTGTGCACAGCGGGGAGAAGGGGATGGAAACCACCCCGAGACCTGGGGTCACCTTTGGGAGCCCCACTCCCCAACCCAAAACTTTCACATGCCAGGCACCGAAAATTTAAAATTTTCATTAAATTTTCATTTAAATTTTAATTAAACCAAAGCACACAAAATGAACACACCAAAAAGGCAGACGGGTTTGTTGGGAAAGGACTTTTTGGCTTATTTTGAGAGATGGTGGCTCACAGCACTGTACTTGGCCTCAGAAATTTAATTGTACCTAAATTAAGACTGAAAGCTGATCAGGTTGGATTAAAGCCTAGCGGGATTCTGAAACAGATTTCTCGCTCTGTCCTCTGCTAATATTTCTCCAAACTGCTTTTTTGGCAATCCTTTCCTTTTTGCACCCAGTTTTTTCCCTGTAAATGAGCAGTGAAATTCCAAAGGACTCTATCAGGAGTTAAAATCACTCAGTATATATTTGCCAGCGCATGCAGTATTTATTTTTAAACAGTGCCAAAAGTGTTTATAGATAGAAACAACAGGACAACCCATAATTAAATAACTGTTTCTGCTACATCTGCTATTTAGCAACTTGAAGGAAAATAATTTCCCAACAACAAATAGGAATGGTCAAGAAAGCTCTCAAGTTTGGGCCCATTATTACCATATAAAACAACATATTAGTTGCTTAGCTACCAATCATAAAAGAAGGCCAATTAAAAATGAAAGAATCTTAACTAGCTGCATGGAATATAAAAGTGAAAAGTTAAAAGCTGTCAGGTGGTTAGTGGAGAGAATACTGAGCAGTGATTGACAAACTGGGCTTGCTTTGCTTCAAATTTGGCTTTGATTCAATAAATGATTGACACACTGATGTCGTCTGAAATAGCAGATTGTGCTTTGGAGAGGCTATTTAGCAGCCCATTGATTGACAGGTTACTAAAATTGTCCCGTGGACAGAGGTAACCAAACAGAGCTATATTTTGACAGGTGGGCTTTTTTTTTTTTTTTTTTTTTCACCTGTATTTGCTATACCATTTATATTAAAAGCAGAAGTAGAGAAAGGACCATAAAAGTGTCATTCAATCTCCATGAAAACGGCTCGGTGGTTCCTTTTGTGATATTGCTCCACAACCCTAAAATTCCATTCCCCCATTAAATATCCTCTTTTTTTTTTTCAGTGGAAAACCCTAAAAGCAAACCTGAAGAGGTTTCTGACTCAGAAATACTTTGCACACCGAGCTTCACATAGCAGAAAAAAATAACGACCAAACATTTTCCCAACAGGTCCCAGAGCTCAGTTCTCTGGGATGAGGCATCATTCCCACCCTCAGCCTGGGGCTCTTCACTCCCCTGGGCTCACAGGGGTTGGATCACACCTGAATTTGGGCTCCCCAACCCTGAGGGGGGTTTTGCAGAGCCCCTTCAGCCCCTCTGAAAGCACAGAATGATGGAAGGAGTTTTCCATCAGTGACAGAGGTGCTCCAGCAGTGCCTCAGCACTTAGGAACAAAGGGAACAATATTCTGACCAGAGAGAGACACTAAAAAATACTCCCAGGACTTTTCTTTAATTAAAGAAAGAGAAACACACATTTTTTCTTCTAAATAACCACAAATACAGCACTGTTACTCCACACTGTTAGCCTTCACACTCCAAAAAAACCCCAAACGTTTCCAGGTTTTTATCACTCTTATTTTTGACACTTTTAACACAAACCCAATTATTATTGCTTAACAGCAAGCCCTGTTGTTTCTGAACACTTTGCTTTTCATTCCTAACTTTCCAATTAGGAAACTACTTTTCCTCACAGTTTTTGCTCTTAGTGCTTTAGACTTCCATGTAACTTTCACATTCCTGAGGTGTTCTTTTCATAACTTTCAGTCATTTATACAGAAAACTCTTTGCTTTCCATCTCCAGCTTCTCAATTGTTTGCCATTCAGTGATAAAACTCAGTTTTTTAAAGCTAAAGACACATTGGTTACAGAGAAAACATTAAATACCTCATCAGCTTAGGCATTAACACTGAAGTTCAGCACCTGAGTTTAAAATTTTGAGTTTCTTTCTGCTTATGGAGAGACAAGAAACGTTTCCTTCTGAGAAATTCCTTCACAGAACAAATCCAAACCAGACCACAGAGGAAGCACGAGAAAAATTCTAACTGATAATCACTTACCTGAGAAAATGACACTCAGAGCCAAGGTGGGAGGAGCAGTGGGAGGGAAAAACCCATCCCTGGAGCATCCTGAGCCTCCCCAAACCCAGCACTCCCTGGTGGGACACCGAAATAATGCCCTGCCCTGCTCTGGCTGCTGCTCACTGGGGGAATTGCAGCATCTCTGGATGGAGGTTGGAGTGAGACCCACCCAGAAATTCAGGGTCTCTCCAGGTGCAAGTGTTCTTGTGAACACTCAGAAACAAACCGCTGGGAAGGCCTTCTGTAAAAAAATCCCATTGTTTTCCTCCAGTTCTCACATTTTGCTTTTTGAACTTTTGCTTCCTGCTGTACAACAACTTAGTCCCTCATATCAATTTATTGAAATTACATTTCAATTGAAATTAAGTGTTTTGTCCCTTTTAGTGGCTTTGAAGTTTCAGTTAAACTTTCTCAACGTTGTTTATTAAACAAACGTGCTTGGTATGTGTAAACTGTGTTTGTCCATTTATCTTAATTTGACGTGGAAAAAACCCCCAGGGTGACTTGGAGGACATGGGACAAGTGACAATTTGGGGAATTACAGGATTTTAAAGTATTTAATGCCTCACCTTTTCCCCATTTCTAAATGACATAATCCTGGAGGCTTTACAAAGACCAATTTTGGGCCATATTATTTTACAGATATATCAATTATTCCAATTTTCAGCATAAATTCGGTCTGTAGCTATAAATAATAAAAATAATCATACTGATAAAAGACAAAAGAATTCACTGCTGGCATCATGGCCAGCCAAATGCAGTCCCTGTGCTCCTCATTTCCCTGTTTCAAATTAAACTCTGCACAGTCATATTTTGGATTCACTGGGAAAAAAAAAACCCTGATATCATCTTCAAACTTCTCCTTTGCAGCAGCCACACAGGCATTGCATAAAACATCCCCATTTATAATTTGAACACTCAAGGTTTATTTTTAAGACTCTATTAAAACAGATTTTTCAATGAAACCTGGTATTTTAAGAAAAAAAGGAGCTGGAAGAACACTGCCTCCTTGATGATGCTTTTTTTCCCCCCTAAAAATGTCAGGTTTCAGTTTTTCTTTTTTAAAATGATGTCTTTTTCCAAGGACTTGTTGAAGACTACAGTTCACTTCTGCCCAGTTCCAGCTAATTGTTTTTATTTTCAAAAATATTATTTTCTAACTATCTTGATGTTTTTTAAGAAAGAAAATAAATACACTAATCCAAGTCCCTGCTGACTGGGGACTTAATATCCACTGAAGAAAACAGGAGGTTTGTGGATTGTGGCCTGAGCAACTTTTAGACCCAGCTAATTTAATTAGCTGCTTTTGCTGGTTTATTGGGAAATGCTATCACAGATATCACATGCTGTACTTATTTCAGGGGAAAAAAAAAATAAAAAAGGAGTGCTTATTTCTGTTTCTTTCACAAACGGAGACTTGTGATTTAAGGAAGGAGGAATTCAGTCCTGAAACTGAAAGTTTCCAGGCTGCTTCAGTCTTTGCGAGACTGAAACTATAAATTCTGGAGCTGCCATGGTTAAAGAATGAGTGGTGAGCTGGGCGTGAAGCTCTGAGCGAGACCTCAGCTGGTGAACCCCAGATGTGGCTGGAGAATCTGGTGGCTGCAGCCAGAGCTGCTCTGCTTGAAATTCTTCTTACTTGGCCCCAAAAGATGAGGTTTTGCAGTTTTTTTGGGAGCTCAAACCCCAGGGCCTGTTTGGCAGCCAAAAGGTGAATCCTGTAGTGGAGTTTAGAAAGTAAAAAGCTCTGGAAATGCTGCCATGACTCACAGCAGAAATTGTTGGTGATAGCAGCATTTCATCCCAGGAGGGGAAATTTAACCTTCCTACCACCCCACCAAATTTATCTTATGATTATCTTATAATTATCTTTATAATTTATGTGTACAGACAAAAGGGAAAAAGGATTTTGCCCCAGTGCTGCTGTTCCACCCTTTTGTGGGGAAAAGGAATATTCTATATCACTGCAAGGAATATTCTTACAAAAGCAAAATCCTGAATATATATTCTATAAGCAAATGAGTACCTGTCTAAATGTGAAAAAAAAAAAAAAAAAGTGCAGCAAAAAACTTATTTGAGCTCCTCACAGTGACCATGAACACACAGGGAAAGAATAACAAAGGGAAAGTCACCAAATGAGATACAACTGGAAGGAACATAATGAGGAGCAAGTGTTTGGTAAGTGCCTTGTCTGTGCAGGAAAAGACCCGGGGAAGATTACATCTGTCACTCACAAAGGGAGAAAGCCTCTGACAGATCACCCTAAGAAAGACTTTTTCACTTTGATCTTGGCTCTGGGAATCAGCTGTGATCAGATTGCAGAAATAATCTGGGCCAGTGTCAGAGGAGGGTGAGCTCTGGCTGCAGGAGGAGGAGAGTTTCAAGAGCACCTAGAAAGCACAGAGAAAAGGTCAGGACATTAGACAGGTCTTGGAAGAATCTCAGTAGTACCACTGGCTATCCCTGAAATCTTGTGGAGGCCCAACAGTTTCCAGGAAAGAACTCCAGGATCATCCAGTCCAAGCTGTGATCCATCCCCACCTTGTCACCAGCCCAGAGCTCTGAGTGCCACATTCCTTAGAAACCTCCAGGGATGGGGATCCAAACCTCCCTGGGCAGCTCCTTCCAAGGCTGACACCCTTTCCATGGAGAAATTCCTCCTGATGTCCAACCTGAGTCTCCCCTGGCCCAGCCTGAGGCTGTTTTCCCTTGTCCTGTCCCTGTTCCCTGGGTGACACAACCTCCAGATGACTTGCGGGGGGTTGGAAGAGGCAGGAAAATCACACTCCGGGATTATCCCCTGACGGCCCATCGTCAGGCTGGAATAATGTCTGGAGTGTGTCCTGGGCCTGGCAATATCCAAAACTTTTATTAACGTCTCAGGAGGTGGAACAGCAAATATTGAGCAGCAGATCTGCAGATGGTGCCGAGCCGGGGGGGACGGCAGCAGCCTTTGAAGGCAACATTGTAATCCAGAACGAGCCTGACAAATCGCAGCAACAGCCGGGGAAAAAAAAAAAAAAAATAGGATGCAATTCAAGATGAATCAGTGCAAAGTTGTCACCGATGCATAATCAACTGCTCAAATATAGGATGGGGACAAGTGATTACGAAGCAGTTCTGCAGGAAAGCAGCTGGGGCTGCAGTGAATCAGGAGCTCTCCGTGAGTCAACGGTGTCATGCTGCTGCTGCAGCAAGGGCGGGTGTGTCAAACCGGGACGTGCAAACGGCACCGTCATGTGTTAGACATGTGAAGGAATCCCACCCGCTGCTGGGGAGGTGGGAAAGGCAAGCCAGCAGCCAGGTTTTGGCTCTGCACCTCAAATCATACCGTTGTCCAGCCACGGAGCAGGGAAATGAGGGCCAGGGGATGTGCTGGGTGAGGGATGGCTGGAGAAGTGGGGATGGTTTGGGGAGTGGGGGCCACCATCTGCAAAGATGTTAAAAACTGCCTCAAAGAGGAAGGGAGGAAATGTTCTTCATTTTATTTGAGAAAGCCCCCCCCACACACACACAAAAAACCAGTTTTCCAACAGCAGGATAAATTTTTCTATGGTAAAGCCACTGGGAGACGTTGCCCAGAGGAATTGTTGGATCTGCACCGTGTTGGGCAAATGTGCCTCGATGGAATGAGCACAGTTAAAGCTGTTCCTAGGCAGGGACTGCAGCAGATCAACAGGGTTCTCTATTTTCCCTAAAGAATCTTCAGTCTGTCCTCAAGTTGATTCTTTCAAAATCGTTGTAATCCAAATCCTTTCTAAAATAATTTCCCTCCAATAATTCTAAAAAGAAAAATGTAGCACTGAGGCTGGCTATGCCATTAACTTGCAACACTGAAAAAAAAATTATTTATCAAATCAAATATTTCTAACCCTTTCTTTGTTTGTTGGACTTGTCAGAATTTCCACTTTTTCGTTCTCTATAGTGGTAGGCAAAGTGTGAAAGGGGTCACCAACACTGTGAATTTCATTCAGGAGGAGTTGTGTACCTACATGCATACAACTTCTAGAGGGGAAAAAACAGAAGGAAAGAAAAAAAAATCCCCACGTTTAATTATCAGCAGAACAGTCACTGGAAGAAAGACAGACAACAAAAATAAGGAAGATAAAACACTGCTGAGTTTGTTGTGACTACGCGATGGGAGCTGTTATCAGAGTCAGGTACACAAAGAGCATTTGGCCCTTTATTGTGCTCAGAAGTGGCTGTAAACTTTCCCGTAAGGCACAACAAATCACACACATTAGGCTGAAAGATCGGACCCAAAGCAGCCCAAAACTACAGCGGAGAGAGGATTTTCACAATCCCAGGTCACACTGTTGCTCCATGTAATCTGCACCTAACCAAGAAATTGAAAATCCTCTAAGAACATACCTGCTTGATTGTATATTGCTATATTTGGGGGGAAAAAATTCCTTCTGGGTCCCAGTGGGGAACTCAGCTCATGCCCTGAAGCATGAGATTTGATTACTCTTTTTTGAACATGCATAACTGCCATTGCTATTACTGGTCATAACATTTTGTCAGGAAAGAGAAATATTATTCTGCAATGTAATAAAAATAGATAAAATTCAATATAGCTTCAGAATCATTTGCTGCATTTCCAAAGTAAACATTAAGCACCCATCGAGATTATTCCATTGGATAAGCCAAGGAAGCCTCCAGTGCTATCTGTTCATTTTATTATCTCTAATTTTCAAGAGTGCAAAAATGCTTTCAGTAAATATTATGGGTTCTTCCCGTGCTAAAAGAGATGCTAAATGACCTTCACCAACTTCGTTATAAATCACAGGAGCAGGGAGCACACGAACGCTGTGCAGTTCCAGCTCTATTCAAACCTCTCAGCCAATTCTGACCCCTGGATAAAAATGGACACCAGACTCTGCTTGCTTTTTTTTTTTTTTTTTTTTTCCCCTCTTCTTCATAATCCCAGCCCAGTTCCCTCTTGAAAGGCATTCTGTTCTGTCAGCCATAATGGCATCTGCTGGTGGAGACAGGAAGCCATAAATCTGTAGGGTTCCTCTCAACCAAGCCTTGTTAATGCTCCCATTTATCACCGAGGATAGGGTGCCATCTCACTGCTGCTCCACTCACAAGTCCATCTCCTCGATTCCCCTTTCCCCGAGGAGTAACCATGTCAAACAGTGACTCTCTCAATCCTGCACGTGGAGGCTGCCAGCGCCGCCGGTACAAACCCCGTCCCCCGGCGTGTAGGTTTGGACTGGAGCCACGACTCTGGAGAACAATAGCTGCTCCTCTGATCCCAGAGCATGCTGCACTGCTGCCCTGCCTCAGCCAGAGCTCCTGGCTCTGCAACTTCCACGGGAGCAGCATATGGAGAGGTTAAAATTGGAGGCCACTCTGTCATCTGCCAGCCCCTCATGCCCGCGAGTGTCCCAACGCACACAGTTGTGTCCCAACGCACACATTGTGCCCCAAGGTTTGGGAACTCTGACTAAGACATCACGGTGTTAAACAGAATTTAATACACAATCCCTCATGATAAACAATCCGTTGGGAGGTGCAGCACCTTTCTGTGCGGCCAGGGAGGAGAGGAAACAGAAAACCAGACGGGGGTATCTGCAGTTTTCTGACTTGGGAACCAACATCTCGAAGCTGAAGGGTTTAAAAATCTCAAATTGAGACACTTGAAATGTGAAAAGAAAATCCCAGTTTGTCACCCTGTGGTGAGCTACCTGATCCGGGTCCAGGCTGTGTTTATCAAGTCAGGTAGTGTGTCATTTCTCCTGAGGGCAGGGATAATTGTCCCACTGCTGTGGCCCCTCCTGGCCCTGTGTTTACACCTGCCTGGACTGGAGACAAAGCAGAAATCCCAGGTGAGCACCAGCAGGGTTTTACACATGCTGCACACAGGTATCAGAGATCCCTGCAAATTCTCACCGATTCAAGCAGAGCTGTTCACTCCCGGGTGAGTTATGCCAGGCAGAAGTGGAAAAATGAGTATTTTATAGTAGTGTTATTCTATTTTATCTTTCAAACTAAGCATTTGCTTACATCAATAAATACTTTCCTATTGCATATAAAGATTGCCAGAGTTCGTACAGGGAAGGCCATCAAGTAAGTTCAGTGAAATCAGTTTGGGGGACACTTTGATAAACACAGTCTGGTGTTGGGCTGCTGAACACAAAGATCCCTTAGGGGGCTGCAGGCCTGTGCCTTGCTGATGGCCCAGGGACACTGGGTACAACACAGCAGACTCTGTTTGAGAGG
The DNA here is from genome assembly GCA_024734555.1 of Trochalopteron elliotii. Taxonomy (NCBI): domain Eukaryota; kingdom Metazoa; phylum Chordata; class Aves; order Passeriformes; family Leiothrichidae; genus Trochalopteron; species Trochalopteron elliotii. The sequence goes on from JANPWX010000354.1 coordinate 128,947, forward strand.
AATGTAGATTATTCCTATTAAACCCAACAGTTTCATTAGAAAGAGTCAAATGAAAAAAAAAAAAAAATTAAAAAAAGGTAAAAACTTCAGTCCTACCTCTTGGTTTAAGATATGGAGTAAGCAGAAAAGCCACTTCTAGGAGGTCTTATACAAATTATAGTTGAATACATAGAAATTAGTCCATCCTTTCCACCTCAAATCACATTGAAACCCTCAAGGTGTTCAGAGCAGCTGGGAAAAAAAAAAAAACAACCAAAAACAACAAAACAGCCTAAAGCTGAAAGAATAAATGGGACAGGGGAAGTTGTCTCCGTGTGTCTTAGGGACCAACACTCCAAAGCTCCAGTGCCACCCGTCCCTCCT
>JANPWX010000354.1:134301-151801 GCA_024734555.1 Trochalopteron elliotii
GCGCGCGTGTGCGCGCGTGTGAGCGCGGATCCCACATTTCCTCCCATCCCGAGCCTCCCTGTCCGCTCCCACATCACTCACTGCCTGGCATCTGACAGCACGGAACCTGCGGCGCTCCGCGCACACACACACACGCACGCACACACACACACACACACACACCGCGCACACCCGGGCACCGCTCCGCCATACGGCTCTGCGAGGAGGAGGAGGAGGAGGAGGAGGACAGGACAGGGAAGGGAGGAAGCAGCCAGCCCCACAGTCTCTCCAGAGCTGCCTTTTTAATATATACAGATCTATTTTGTTATTTATTTATTACCGTTCTCTGGCACTGTGGGCGCCTTTCATTTGCTCCTGAGCTTTGGATGTTTGAATCAAAGCAAAGCAAGTGTTGCAACAGTTAAAAAAAAAAAAAAAAAAAAAAAAAGCCAACCAAAAAAAAAAAAAAAAAAGGAGAGAGAGAGAGAGAGAGAGAGAAAGAAAGAAACCTAGATCTGTAAAATAAAATAAAAACCAAACAGGTTCCTATCAGTGAAGTGGAAAGGAGGGGGGCAGGGGAGGCTTGAGGGGGGTGCTGGGGAAGCAGCTGAGAGGCAGAGGAACACGGCTCAGGAGCGTCTCAGGGCTCTCGGATCTGGGGACAGAAGTGAGATTGGAGAAAGTAGAGCGATGCCAAGGAGGAAACAGCAAGCACCCAAACGGGCTGCAGGTAAGGAGAAGCCATCCACTTACACAGCCTCTGTCTCTCCACTCCTTCCACTCCTACCCCCCATCTTTATTATTATTTAGGGTCACCCTTGCTTTTCCGGGCTGGATCTTTATTTATTTATCCCCCCTCCCCCTCCCTTTTCCCTCCGTAAGTCTGCGGAGCCAGTTTCGTTCCTTATTGCCAAGATTTCGCTCAGGCACGGGCTGTCCCCTCGCCCTCCGCCGCTGCCCCCGGCTCGCTCCCGCCGCCGCCGCTCCCCGCTGCCGCTGCCCTGCCCAAACTTTTCCCCCTAACTTTCTTCCCTGGGCGCCCCTTCTCCCCCTGCCCCTTCCCCTGCCCCAACCGAAAGCGGTCAGGCTTCCCTTTGATTCTCGTTTTAGGATGGATTTATTATTATTACTATTATTTATTTTTTTTCCCCTTTCTGGTTTTCCCCCCTCCCGGTGGCTTTCGCTTTGGATCCGTGTGTTTCTCGCGAAGTGGGTCGGGGTGTTTAATCTTTTATTTCGCCGTATTTCTGGTGCCAGTTCTGGCCGGGTGTGTGTGTGTATGTGAGCGCTGTGTGTGCCTGAAATAGTACAGGGACTCTCTCTGCTGATGAACCCGGTGGGGAAGTTCAGCCTTTGATCATCAGTGGTGAAAATTGCAACAGGAAATAAAATGAAACGTTCTGACTGTTAGAAGACAATCCACATTTTCAAATCAAATCCTTCTTTTGTTTCCTAGCCGAGTTTATATATTTGCACATGCCAAGTGGTTTTGCAATTTATTATTTTATTTTTTTTTTAACAGAAGAAAATAGTTTGCAACTTTGGAAGTGTTTTGTTTGTCGTTGTAGGGTGTTCTTTTTCTTTTGGGGGCCAAGAAAAAGAAACAGACGAGTGGGTCTGTATAGTAAATCTTTTCAAAGAGTTTCCTTTCAGGCTCCTTAATTGCTTTTTATTTTTTTTTTTTTAATAGTGTGGTGGGGTTTTGTTTCTGGGAAGCGCAATATGGAAGTTCATTTTTCTTCTGCCAGACCCACCCACTGAAAAATCAGCTTTCCAGTTGATTGCCAGCTTTGATTTGACATTTGATTGATCACCTGTCATCTTGCTGCCTTTGATCTATTCATTCTTGATATATATCAATAAATCACTCACCATGGTAACCCAAGTGCCAATGACGTAAGGCTTGCCCTCTAGATTCTCTTAGCCAGACATGCACAATTATTATCTTGTTTGGCTTTTAATGTAGGCGGGTTTTTTCCCCCTTCTCTTTTCCCTTTATGTCCTTCCTCGGATTAGTTCTTGAAAGAAAACTCATATTTGATATCTTTACTTTAAAATTTTCCCCCTCGCCCTTGCGAATATCTCCTGGGTGTAGCACAGCAAATGTGGGACAATAATGCACGGGCAAGTTTAGTGGCACACTTGAATAAACTTTGTGAAGTCGTGCTTGGGATCCAGACGGGGGGAAATGTCACCCCAGAGAAACTGGGACACGCAGAACTTTGATCAACTCACAGCTCTGGCTGCATTTCTTTGGGTGCAGGACAATGGGCTGCAGGCAGAAGCTTTTGGGACGTGCCCAGTGAATGCACCTATGCAGGCTGGGATTCCCGGCAGGCAAAGATCCCAAATTTACGGTTGTGGCCATAAATAACAGCTCCACTAGAAATACAAATATTTATATAAATACCTATGTATGTATTCGGGAGAACTCTGCCATCAGAGTCGCTGTTATTATTTCCTTCTCCAAGAGGTTTGATCTGAGTAAGGCATTCCCATTTTCAACTTGCAGGGTAAATAAATAGCTGTTTTTTCATGGATGCTGATCGGCACGGTGACAGTGCTGGAACTGCTCCTTTTTTTCTCTCTGTCAGGAATATGAGGCTTCATTTTATTTGGGTTTCAAAGTAGGATTTTCGCTTGGAATGTGTGTAGTATCGTTTCGTGGCAGGGACACGGTGTTCTTTTTTAGAAACATAGGATGCAGTAAGTAAATTTCAGCGAGCAAAGCCCGTGCTGTTGTTTCCTGGGGTTTCCCTGCTGAGATACAGTAAGAGATGTTTTTATCCAGGATCCGACAGCATTTTTAAGATCCTAATGACAAGGGAGAAACTCGTATGACCACAATTAGATCTCTCCTTTCTCATTCTCATTATAAAATGTATGTTGCTCTTCAGTGGTGCATTTCTCTGATTAGATTTCTCCTCAGATCAATGTTGTTTCAGGTGAGCAAAATCCTGCAAATGCAGTCCAGTTTCAGCCAGCAGAACTATTTGAAGTAGGTTTATACATTTGCAATAGTTCTCCTGCTTTGAAGTTGTATTTGTGTGTTTGTGGGGGGTAGGGGGGAGTTTCAAAGAGCAGACATGCCTGTTGTATATAGTTCTTAAAACTGACTTTCATTTTCAGGGATAATGCTGAGGTTCTGTTTTGTATGGTAAAAAATACCTCAAAGTGACAGGAGACAGGCTGTGCAATAAGAAATGAATCTCTCATCAAGGCTGATAGCAAAGCTCCTCAGTCCTTTTATTTAAAGGAGTTAATACATTATATATTACTTAATTTTCACTTTTGTTTATTTTTAGTTGTACAAGTTCAAAGGTATCAGTTGCACTGCATTTTGTCTTGATGGCTGCAGAGATATTGAAGAGAAGTTTGCAACTTTTAGTTTCTTCAGATAGTTCACCTCCAAGGGAAGAAAAATGATAAGCCTTATGATTCTGGACATGCCTGCTTTTGTCATTGCTTAAAATTAAATACTATGCACAACTGTAAATAATTACTGCCATGCACTGACTTTGAAAGCAGGTTTCGGGTTTGATTAATGAATAATGTAAAGGTTAGAGAGAACCAGCGAGTGAATCAGAAGTGAAGTCCTGCTGTTAGATGAAAATCTATCTAGAGAAATATACGTGGCAATTTTGTCCTTTTCTATTATTAATTTTAAGCCTTGTATTCCTAAGAAATATATTCCAGGCCATTGTAATGAAACAAGGGAGCGTAATTGGATAAATGGGGCACTATTTATGTGTGATGATGGGGATTTCTGCTCTCCGATTACACTTTTAGAGCCACTTTATTTCACATCAACACCGAAAACGATGTCAAACGCATTTTGATCTCTGCAGGGCCGAACCTTTTCTGAATCATCCTTGCTTTTTGAGGGCGCCGTTTGTTCCCAAGTCGATAGTTCTTGAGGCAGAGAGTTGCAGCTCTGTTCCATCAGTGCCTGCTTTAGGACGGGACCTGTGCTTGCCATAAACAGCCCGTTTGTGGTGGGGCTTTCACCCAAACGCATCACAAAGGGCTTGACAAACGGGGCCTGACCCTTCTCCCGCTCAGGTGCGAGTCAAACATCGCTTCCCTGCAAGCATCACTGAGTTCTGTGAGCAAGAAGAGGCTCAGGCCCACAGTCCTTCATCCCTCAGCAAAACGTAGCCAGGTCTGGGGCAAAAGTCTCCTCATGATTCCATAACAAATGCTAATATATTAACAGGAAGGTGGAAAAAAGGGTGGAAGCAAAGCAGAATTGCTATTCAGATTTTATTCCTAGGGGTATGAAATAGCTTTCAAACACAATTTCACTGGATTAAACTCTCCTTTCCCCTGCAGCTTGTTTAAATGTACATATTTTATTTTGTGATCATGCATTGGTAGTTTTGCTTTTTTAAAGCCTGCAAAGAGGGATCTGGACTTAACGCCCTTTGCGGGTGAAATTTTATATTTCTCCTTTTCTTTCTCTCTCAGCCCCAACAGACTAGCTGAGAACCAAAGCTGGGGAGAAGTACAGCAGGAGCAGGTCTCAGGCACACTTACTCTGTTTATTGGAGCTGTAGAATAACACAGGTTTGTTTTTGGAAGAGTCCTCATAGAGCAGCGAGCAGAAGATGGTGAGCAGGGAGCTCTTTAAAGCTGCAGCTTGCACCTTAGCAGGAGAGGTTATTTAAACCAGAATCGTATTTAGAAAGTGAAATTCTGCTTGTGCAGAGAGCAGAGCAAAAGATCAGCAAGGCTTGCTCTGTGTATTTCTGTGCTGAAAGGCAGCGAGATATCTCTATAAATGTAACCAGGAGCACTGGGGCTGTTCCAGGATTATTTGTATCCTTTATAACAGGGGCAATGGCAGCAGATTCCAGGGAAGCAGCGCTGAATGAAACTGTAGAAATGGCAGCACTGTTTTATTTCAACATCCTCCAGAAAAGCAACTGCACATCAAAACCACCTAAACAGTTCATGCCTCAGAACCCTTCACTTACAGTGCACATCACGATGCTGACAGATGACAAAAAAGCCAAGGTGTTCACAAACAAGAGGAGCCTTTAAATCCTGGTTAATTAAATATATTCCAAAATAGGTACTTTTGCAACTAAAGAGGCACCAAAATTAGTCGCCATCTGCGTTAAATTCTGCAGTCGGCTTCTAAGCCCAAAGCTGCTGGGGAATTTTATTTTCCCATGTCAGAACTCAGGCCTGAACGGGACAATTTGAAATCACATTCATTTTCGTGCCTGTTTCCCTATTTCAATTTTCCCCTCGTTGATCCAAGCCCAGGATGTCCCCACTATCTGAAGAGCGGGGTGCACCCAGAGTCCAGGCCCTGTGCCTGGGAAACAAAAGACATTTCCATCAGCAAACGACACAATTTTACAGCACTTTTGAAAGCATGTCCCTCGTCAGAAATTCTAGTGCATAAATGCTCTCCCTCTTCCGTGCTCTCTGAGAAGCCCATTTTTCTCCAAACCGGCAGGATTTTGGGAATTTCCTCCCGCAGCTCTCTCCTCCTGATTTCTGCTCTCATTATCAGCACCCACCTCAAGGAGCTGTTTCCCCTGGCAGAGGTCCCCTGGAGTCCCTCGGTAGCACGGGGCTAGGGTGAGCTTTTCTGCTGTCATTTCCCTTCCCATCCCGATGAGGACATCACTCCCAGAGAGCAACTCCAGACTCGGCGGAGGGAAAAAAAAAAAAGCTGTCAGTTGCTGTGGCTGCAATTCCCAACTTAGCAGCAGCAGAGGGAATGGAACTGTACTCTATCAATTACAGTTGGAACCAGAGGCTAAACACTTATTGTGTTAAGCTATTGTGCAGATCTTAAGAGCTCAAATGTAAAAAAAATATCATGTCAGCTGGTGGAGGGGAGAGTAAGGCCTGGTTCTTCCACTGGATGACGTATTGTTAGCAAGGCAAAGTAAAATTATTCAAATTCTTTTTAATGCCTCTCGGGTTGAGATGTGTTTCAGGCCACAATCTGCCTTAAAAAGGGGGAATCCTACAGACTTTGCTGCTGGAATAAGCCTTTGTTTTTTCCCTCTTCTGTGCAAACTGAAAATATTTGTGAAGTCTTACCTCCAAAGCGTGCTCACGCAAGCAGAGAGACATTTTCGTTTGTCTCCCAGTCTGATACAGGAGCCAAGTGGAACCACATTACACTCTGAGCTGAAATCTTCCATTTCATTCATGCAAGAGCAGGGATTTTTCATTACCTGTTTAATTACTATCATTTGCATGAGAGTGGGCCCAGTTCAGCAGCTCTTACTCAGCACTTTGCTCCAGAGGGTGATTGGCCTGTGGAAGGGACTGTCTGTGTGTGACTAAGCTGTTCAGCTACAAAATTCAATATATATGTTCCTGGAGAAGCATTCTGCCTCTGAGGAGGGACCAGTTTCTTCCATTAAGCTTGAAATCCAGGGACAGTTCTGCTTGGAACTTCTGTTCCTAACGCTTGCGAGCTATTCTTTCCTGAAGGCTGCATGACTGAGATATTCTGCTGGCTCGGCCAACTTTCCTTCCCAGTCACGTTCCCATGCTCTGTGTTAATTACTGAGCGCTGGTTCTGGGTTCCAGGAGATGAGATGGGCTTTCAATAAAACCTTTTTTAAGGCACGGTGTTCATGTTGTGCACAGGGGTGGCAGCTCTCGAGAAAATGCCTGAAAATGGGGTTGCAAATCCAAAGCCTGAAGGTTCCATGTGCTTTTAGGGGCTAAAAGCAGTTATTTCTCATTAAGGTGGCTTCTAACTTGAGGCTGTTGGCACAGAGTAATTTTTACCGTGTTATAATCACGGCTTCTGCAACTCAGAAGTACCTTGACAGCAAACCGTGTATTTTTTAAGGTTTCAAGGAGAAAAGCATCACAGAAGCACAGTGTTTCCCATTAGATTTACACATCCCTCTTTAACTGTTGCTGGCTTTTCATCCATTACCTTGTGAGCTTTCTCAGGCAAAAAAATAAAGAAGTGGAAAAACTGGTCTTCTGATCTAAGTGTTGCATTAAGTGTTTCATTTAGAAAAATGAAGAGAATCTTTGTTTCCCTAAAAGAAATGTTTTCCCCCGTTTGCCCTAGGAAAAAGAAAGGCACAATAGCTTCAAAATGACAGGATCTGATTGTGAAAAATACAGAGTTCCTAACGTGCAGTGCCTGATGGTCCCGAGTACTGGTAAAATTCCACAGTTAAATAGAACAAACAGCCCTAAATGTCTGAGGAACGGGTCCTTTTCAGGCATGCACACATCTATACCTGCAAGGAGGGGAGCAAAGTGCCTGTCTGGGAGAGGGATGCACCTGGAGAGCTTGGGTGTTCAGAGCAGTTTTTGATTACTGCACCAGTCTTTGCCCAAATGTTAGAACTGTGCTGTTCTGAGTGGTGTCCCCTGAAAGTCCTTTGTTAGGGTTTATTTTCTTTAAACCTCCAGCTCCCGGAGTCTGATGATGATTACGCAAGTGTCCAATATGCATTTTAAAAGGAAATTTACTTCAAACTGCTTGCTCTGGAGAGAAACTTGAAAGCAAGCAGGCTAGAAGTTCTTATGCAGAAGAAAAATGCCTTGATTCTCATAGTGACTGTTTTTTAACTTCCCATCATTTTCATCCAGTCTCATGATTTTTGAGGTTGTGCTTCGTGCTTTTTGTATGAACAAGGTTGGCAGTATTGCTTTTTGCCTGATTCTGGTGATGAACTGGTGTGCGTGTGTCTGGGTGTATAATTACAGACGCACACACACATAATATCAGTAAACAAAATGCTGAACATAATGATGGAATGGAGCTGTGTGAATTGGAGCTCTGGCTTTGTATTGCCATAAACAAAGCAGTTCTGAGAGCCCAGACCATCGGTTCTTGAGGAGTGACTTTCAATTGAAGTTTCCTGGAGATTGTTTTTAGTGGCAATTAAATCTAGAAAGTTAATAGGCAGTAACTGCTCTTTATAGGATAAATACTACGAGGAATGCACAGCCTACCTTTTTCCCAGATATAATCAGGCTGAACTTTATTGAAAAAAAATTTACAACTAGCAACATTAATGCTGTATTTTCATTGTATTAATGCAAATGAGATGCTGACTTCGTTCTTTCATCTCCATGGCTTGTATCTATTAGAGCTGTATCTTATTCCTTTCTGTGTCTTTTCTCCCTGTGTTCTGTAAACTGCTTTCCTCTAATGATACTGAGGCTCATTAAAGTTACTCCCAATGCTAAAGAGACTCTGGGAAACATCCTGAGCTCTGGATGGCTGTGGAAAAGCACGACTCCCAAGTATATGGGGAAAACTAATCTGGACCAAGCCTTGCATTCCCATTTCGGGAAACCTTTTAAATTGATGGGTGAAACAGGAAGAAAAAGCTAACAGGAAGGACTGTGTGCTGCAAAGAACAGGTCATTTTTAACTCACAGCCCTACCTGACAAAGATAAAAAAACAATAAAGTTTTAAGGAGCTCGCTGGCTCTTCCTGCATCTCTCTCCAAAGACTCATTTAATTGAAAAGCCTGTTGTGCTTGTTTTTATGCATGTAAAACAGAAAAGGGGCAATTTTGCACAGGGCCTAATATTCCAGCACAATATAATTGGAACTCTTCCTGCCTGCTTTTTAAGTCTCTCTGTTCATATAAAATTAAGACCCACTTATCTTAAATTGTAGTAAATCTCATTCAATATTGCTTTCATAACTTAAAAAAGGCTGTTACATATTCCCAAAGCAACTTCGCTGAAGTGATATTGGGTCTGTTTATGTGGAATCAGTGCAGAATTTCTATTGGAAAAAGGAGCAGCTTACAGTTCTTGTTTTTAATGAAAATAATTAAATTCTCTAGAATAGCTTGATAGCTCAGATTTTTTTTTTCCCCTAGTGAAACTCTGCTTAGAGGAGATCGGAATGACAATCTGCACATTGGGGCAGCTTGGCGTGAGCAGACAACAAACCTCATTTCTATCACTCGCCCTGCACTTGGACAGAAGTAATTTCTATTTTTCACAGGAAGATTTTTTTACTGGGAATTTTCCACGTATATAAATAATTTTCTGTGCGAGTTGCACGGCGAATCGCCAGCATGATTTATAAGGTCTGCAATTTTCTTTGTACATATAGGAAGAACTCGTTTGCTCCCCGCAGGGTAAGTGGGCTTCACAGGAAAGCACTGGCTCTTTTATGATTTTACATTTTGTATTGAAGAAACAGAACCTTGTGCCAGCTGCTGTGTTGGTCTCCCCAAAATTATTTTCTTATGTGTTTTTTGGCCGTGTCATAACACATGTAAGCACAGCACAAGTAGCATTAAATTAACATGTGAAAGGAGAAAGAAGCTAAGTAGTTATATTGATCATCTGTAACGTTAAATGCTCAAAAAATTAAAAGCTTTCCAGTGCTTTTGATTAGCTGTGTGGATCCTGCTCATATTCATGTCCTTTGTTAGGCAGTGGAGCAATATTTCTTCACACTTAGCACCTTTCTTCCATGGATTTCTTGCTGATACTCCTCAGAATAACCCCAGTGATGTGGAATATTTCCTGGCAAATTGAACCCGGGAGGTTTTACCTGATTTGCTCAAGGTCAAACAGTGTTTGCTCCCAATTCCCTGCTCGTGGTACTAGATCACATTTCTATCATCAGAGCATTTCCAGGAGGGAAATCTGGGCTGGAAGCTCAAGGCATCCCCTGGCCTGTGCTGGGGGAGAAGAGGGAACAGCCCAGCTGGGACCCTGGGGAAGGTGGAAATGCAGTTTCATCCCTCCCTTGCAATTCCCTGTGGTGATGGAAGAGGCACTTTGCTCATGGCCAGCAGCTCCCAAAAATGGGAGGGCTCATGGTTTGAGAAAGCAGAGCTCTGTTAATACTAACAAGCCAAGGGAGCTTGACTAGGCAAGAGTTTTAGACAGAATAATCAAGTTTTTTACGTTTCAGTTTTTGGTCAGTGCTAAGTTTCAGGACCAGAGAATTTGGTTCCTGTTACTTTTCTTCCCATAAACTGTTCTGCATTTCTTTGGCAGAGCTGTCTATAAAGCATTGCCCTGAGAAATATGTAAAACCTGGTGTGATTGCAGCTGAACAAGGCCATACACATTCTCCTCCACCCAGACTGCCAGAGGTGGTTGGAATTCTCTGGTGATAGAGCTTGAGGCTCAGCTTTCAGTCCTAGGGATCTAAATCCATACATGGGCAGCTAAAAAGAGATCTGAATTTTCAAAAGCTTTTAGCACCAGGTTCCCATGGACCTCCCTCAGCTTCCTCTCTTGTGTAAACTGGAATTGGGTCTCGATCAAGGGCACTTTTATGTTGTTTCCCTAGACTGGAGATGTATGTATTGCCTGTAGGAGAAATATGGTGCAGGTAATAGCCTCTGGATTCATTAAGGATTGTTTATGTTTATTTTCACACCATATTACCTTTCAGCAATGGTTGTTTCAGGCATTATATTGACAGGAACTCTGAATAAATCTTAGGTAATATAGGGCTGATGTGCCTTACCTGGGAGACCACCTGCTACCCTCTCGAGCAGAGGTGCTGAATCACCAGGTAGGGCTTTCTTCTCCAGAGCTGGGGTCTTGGGAAGTTCTCCCATGGCTCCTTTCCATGTGGAAATTAATGCTTGCCTCTATTTCTGAATAGCGGGTTATTAGAGTTCGTATGCAAATTCCCAGGATGGGAATTTGTCTCTCGTTGATAATTGATATAATAATATATATTTTTAGTGGTCCAAAGTCCTTGAGCTCAGGCCTTGTGTACGTAATTTATGTTTATTTCTTACTGTTATTAACTGTAATTTAGTTGTTGGCGCCTTTCATTGCCTTAGATTGAAGGGAGTGTCTCTCCCTATTGCCCCTCCATAAACAATGCCCTCTCAGGGTTCCTTCTCCTGTATCCCTGCCCAGACATTTCCTAGCCTGTCAAATACTGTCATTTTATTCCTTACAGATCATTCCCAGTACATCTCCTGTTGCACACACAAATAAGGAACAAATGCAATCAGGATGCATCATCGTTTAGCATAACAAATAAAAGCCGATCTGTGCAGATTTGCCTTAAAGTGTCTCTTAATATGTATTGTCAAAATGTCTGAAGATGTCTCTTACTCATAAGCGTTTAATTATTTGTGACAATTAAACTAATATTCAGAGCAGGAAAAAAAAATTAGGGGATTAAATATTTTCTCTTGTCAAAAGCTAACAAAATGTCACCTGGCAGAGCAAACTCTTTTAAATTTTGTGTTTCAAGCAGGCCTTAGAAAGGAAAAAAGCACCAAAACAAAATTATAGGGCCTGAATTTGGTATGGAATTTGAGGAAACTGTATGTTTAAAACCAGACCAAAATTTAAGGGCACATCATTAAAGCATATATCAGTAATGAGCAGCTGAATACTTGATGATTAAAAAAGAGTTTCTATCAATTTTTAAGTCAGTGCTGAAATTTATGGCCAAGGGCTGCTCTGACTGAATCAGGGACTCAGACCTGGGAATTTTAGCCTTGCCTGGTTATTGTTTCACTCGTGCATGAGAAAAAACAGCTCAAATATGACAGCACAAGTCATCAGCCTTTCCTGTGGCTGGAATTATAGATGTATTTTTGGGGGGTTTTTTTGGCTGATGAGCTCTTTCTCCATCTGGGTTGTTCAGAGTGGAGAGGCAAAGGTGCTGTGGATGGGGCAGGACAAGACTGGTGCCCAGGGCTCAGCATCTTCACCTGCCTGGCAGGCCTTGAATGTGGTAAAAGTTCAGAAGTGTGATAATAAAAAGGGGGGAAAATAGGGAAAATCTTGAAAAGAACAGAAAACCAGCAAGGTCCTTGAGAGCAGTGTGGATGTGGGCACTGAGAGAGCACTGGAGAGCACAGGGCTCAGTATTAACTTCTGTATTATGGGCTCAACAGTTCTTATAGTCTGGATTGTTTGGGGTTTCCTGCTGAGAAGTTTGATTTCTACTGGTTCTAATGTTTCCAGTTCTGAGCTGCTCGAAGCAACCATTTCCATTATTAAAATCTGTGTTTTCTTTCTTAAAACGTTCTTCCTGTAATTTAGGGTAGGATGTTATTTGGCAAAAAAATTAGAAGACGTTCATCAGGGTTTATTTCAAAGCTGTGGGACCACTGAGCTTTCTGGCAGTGACGTGAACATTTTACAGAGATATCTTCTGCTTTCCCTGAGAAAATCCACCCAAATTTGTCTGACTTATAAAGCCTAAAAGTTGCTGTTGCCAAAGAATTTTTAGAAGGTGACACAGCATTCTCCAACGTGCCATCCCCACCACACATGCTCTGTTCTTGGTTTCTCTTTTTCAATCACACTCCCTTAAAAAACATTTGAGCTGGGGATAAGTAGGACAATGGCTTCAGGGGCAGCGATGGGTCCGAGCAGTCAAAGGAGAATTAAGAAAATGTTTTCTTTGTGTTTAGCTGGAGCCCAAGCCTTGAGGGAAGAAGCAGAGAAATTTAGGGAGCAGAACATGGACATGCAAGGGCAGAGAGCATAAAATTATCAGATATCCACAGAAAACGGGGTAAACTCGTGTGCAGGACTTTATTGCCTGGTCAGTGTGGAGTACCATAGTGACCATGAGCTCGTGCTGGGCAGCTCCTGCCTGGATCAGTCCTGGATGGGAACCAGGGTGGCTCCACACCTGTGGCTCCCAGTTGGCTTTTCCAAAGCCTGAACTCCTCCATACCTCACAGAGACAAAGGATGTGTGTGGGAAATCCATCCAGCCCAGTGAGGGAACAAATCCTGCCGGGCCGTGCTGGGCTGGCAGCGCCAGGACTGAGGCGCCGCCATGGTTTGGTAGGCCCTGCGTGCATGAGGCGGGACCTTCTTCTGTGGGGAAAAAGTCAAAAAATCCCCTTAAAACTGGCCAGAGTTGTGCCCCCCGTGTCAGTTGGATGGCAGAGATGAGATCCCATCCACAGGCATGGTGCAGGCAGCTCAGGAAAGGCGCAAAACCCAATGGAAAGGAGGAAAATTCTGATTCGTGGTGCAGGAACCAGGAGAAGATGGCGCCAGGCAAGAGCAGGGCTGCTCTTGGATAGCAGAGCCAACAGGGGAGTGGAAGAGCTCAGGCAGCACATGGAGAGGTTGGTGACCCCATGCAGAATGTGTGACAGTGATCTGTTTGGTATATTGGATATATTTGGTGTATTTGGGAGGTGTTGGTGTGTGGGACAGGGGGTCAGTCAATGGCGGCGCCCGGCCTGGCATGGCCGGGGTGGATCAGGCTGAACGGGGCGTGGGCACTCCGGGCACTGAGGGAGCTGTGGTACAAAAGCACCTCACAGACAACACAAAGAATCCTGACGGGAGTTTCAACCACAGATATCTGTTCAGATAAAAGGCTTGTTAGTCTGAGAGCTCCTCTCTTGCCTCAGCATGCCCATGGTGGAGGGCTGGTCCCTGGGTCGCTGTGTGGGTATCTGCCCTGGGCCCGGTTTTACTCAGAGCAAGGGGTTTATTTTATTTTATTTCATTTTGTTTGTTGCCCCGAGGGAGTTTTTTCCTATAAATCTGATCTCTCTCTCTGAAAGTCAGCGACAAAACTCAAACCAGGCTCAGCAGAGCAGGTTGCCTTCAGGTTATTGCACTGGTTTGTGTCACCTCTGGCATTTATGTATTAAATAACTAAAATCTTGAGAATGTTAATCTAGAAAACAGTCATCCCTGCATTACTCTTTTGCTGTTTTGGTGAACTTACTAAAGATTTTACAAACTTGTGATTTGGGTTAAACAAATGTAAATCATGTGGAGAAAGAGTTGTGAGAAGGCAGAGGAATGTTATGATGCCATCAACATCTGGGTTTCCATTTGTTTGGATTAGGGACATTTTACCTTAATCATTCCCAAACATGTCTGCTAAAATCCCTTCTTTCATTTTTTATCACCTATGAGGTACAGCCAGGCAGAGTTTCAATCCGTGTGTGTGTTAGGGTAAAAGTGCTGAAATTTGTTGTTGCAGTGAGTATACGAGCAGTCCCATTTTTATATTAGTCCTCCCTCTTAATAATTGTTTGGAAACATTTTGATTCAGTTAAAATGCACTATTTCCAACATACAAAGTATGAGCAGGGGAACAAGGGAGTGATTACGAGTTTCTCCAAGGAAATAAGCATCTCTTAGCCATCATCCTGCAACTGGGAAAGTTCTAATACATGACATCTCTGTAATGTAACCTAATAATATATTTTTTTTTTTAACAGTGATGTAATGGGGAGAGTGACCTGGACTTTGTAAAAGTTCCCCTACTTACTTCAGATTCCCAAGGGCAATGTAACATTCTAGACAGTGTTTTATATGCCCTGATTAAAATGTAACATATTTTTGCATTTCCTGTGCAGTGACCTGTTAGTGCTCATAGACAGAACACTTAAAGAACAGTTACAAGGAGACATTTCCAAATGTGCCTAATATGGGCGAGTTTTTATAACATTCTTATTTCATTTGAAATTGCAGCTACAGCAGGAACCATTCAGACGGTGCATTGATTTAACTTTTTAATCCACTGTTTTGCTACGTCAAGTAAAATAAATGTTTGTTTTTAGCTCCCTTTTTTTTTGCATTGCTAAAACTCCTAACTACTTGCTTTAAGCTTGGGATTCTAAAGGGAGCTACATTATCTGAGATTTAAAGCTTGCTTTTTGTAGCTGCTTTCTCACAACTCCCCCAAGAAAAAAAAAATACAAAAGTACAACTTTAGCAAAAAGGGCTTTTATATCTCTATCAATTATAGAAACACCAGCTGCAGTAGATTACAAATGTGTTTGGCTGATTGTGATGTTGTGTGGGGAAAACTGTCACAAGGAGCTGGATGCTGTTTCTCCACGGCAGCTCCGGGATGTCGCTCATCTCCCTGGGCTCATCTCCCTGGGCTCATCTCCCCGGGCTCAGCTCCCTGGGCTCATCTCCCTGGGCTCAGCTCCCCGGGCTCAGCTCCCCGGGCTCATGGTGCTGCTCTCAGAGCTGGGGTGGGCAGGAGCAGGAGCCTGCCAGGCTGCCACAGCCAGCTCTGGATGGAGCACAGGGAGAAAGGAATGTGGGCACAAGTGTGAACCGTGTGTCACTGTGTGCAGTGTGCTGCTCTGAGAGCTGAGGGAAAACCACACAGACACAGACCTGGGCCAGCACAGTCACTCCACTCAATGTTCTTCTTTATTTTTTACATCCAAGATATTTACTTTTGCTTTCCTTCTTTATTTTTTACGTTCAAGATATTTACTTTTGCTTTCCTTCTTTATTTTTTACATCAAAGATAGTTACCTTTGCTTTCTTGAAGAAGAAAGTGGGGCAAAAAGCACCTCAGGACAAAAATTGTTTGACCAGCCCCTGAAGGTGAAGTAGTTGAAAGTCATGGATAAAAGAATTACAATATCAAGACAGCAATGCAAGATGGGCAGTTTAAGATATTTGGGGCTGTTGAGCTCAGGAGAAAATTAATGTCTCAACATGTGTGCAGGTCATTATCACTCCACTAAAACCTGGCTACAAGGGTAGCAGCCCAAGGGCTCTCAGTGGGTTGTGCCTTGGTTACTGTGTCATTTATCTTACTGTGCTTTGGGTCACTCTGGGAGGACGTGGTTGGGCCCTGGTTTATTTTAACAAAGAGAATCTGACATAGGAAAGTTCTGTGTATACTTTACAGTGAAAATGCAATTTTCTATTTTCATTTAATCCCAGGAATGTTGGCATTTTCCAGGCTGTCAAACAAATGAGTGCACTGGAGGACAGTTAGATGTGTCTGTCTAGTTCATCTATCTAATCTACCTCATTTCTAATGTGCCCATCACCATGGTGTCTAGGCAGAAAGTATCTGCCTTCCTTTTGCTTTTTGTCTTGATTGGCTGTGGTAACCTAATTGAGTCCTAAGAGCTTTCAGATTCATCTGCAAAAATAATAACAAAAACATTATCAGAATAATGATTCATATTTGTACTCTTACTCAGAATTTCCCTTTCTCTTCTGAGTGTATTTGGTTACTGGATTACTGTTGTTTTATCTAGAAGAGGTTATGCTTTAGAAGTGTATGAAATTGGAATTTTACTTGAGTCAGCAGTGAGTCAAAACTTCATTTGGCTACTAAAGTGAATTCACTCATATCTTCTAACTTCCTTCTGCTTTTCTCTGCAGAAGTTGACTTCATTTACTCAGCCACCCAGTTTAGCATCTGCATCTGTTCTCTGACCCCTTGTCATATAAGCCATAGGTAAAGGTAATAAAAAGCAACAGAAATCGTGGCTTCAAAAATGTTATCTTCCTTTGGAAGCCCTGGTTTCTGTTACATTTAACTACTTCTCTCTGTGCCAATTACCTAAAGAGGCATGGTAGGACTGAAGCAGAGTGGTTTTTCAGGAGCAGAGGCCTTGCTGAGGGGAGATAAAGTGCTGCTGCTGCTGTTTGCTGTGTCTGTGCACGTGGGGACAAGGCGTTGCAAGGGCCCGTGGTGTGCCAGCCCTGCCGTCACCGTGTGTCACTTACTGGTCACACTTCCTTCAGAACCGTGGCTGCAGTGCCATCAGCATGGCTGTGTGCCACTTCTGCTTTTAAAAACGGGTCCCAAGGGGTGATCAGGCCACAGCAGTCAGTCAACTGGTGTTGGAGAGGCTGAATAACCAGCGTGGTGCTCACCGAGGGAAAGAGTTCCCTGAAAACACTGCAAAACTCTCAGCTCTAATTGAATTTGATCTCAGCTGTACAGTTACATACAGCCCCTTTTCTACTCCTCTCCTACTTGTATGGAAAGTGTCTTTATAAAGCTGCCCCTCAAAGATAATTTCTTTGAAAGCCAGACGTTTCATACGTGACAGTGATTTCTAATCCCATCTGGACTGGCAGATCGCAGAATCCCAGCCCGTGGCCTCAGCCTGTAGCACGAGTTCACACAAACACAGTAAAACCATTGCTCTGGCACTTCAGTTTGTCCTGCAGTGATTGAGTAAGAGATGGATTGCTCTTTGTAAGATTTAATTTCATCTTCCGGGTATTTGCAGTGGACGAAAGTATGGACATGGTTACATTTCACAGGGTTTTTTTTTCTGTGATTTAGAACAAAAATTATTAGCAGAGCTGGCTCAGCAAGGAATTTCTGATGTAATCTATACCAGTTACAGGCAAGGGGTGTGGTAATAGGGAAAGAAAAAGGAGGGCTAAGTGTTTATCCCAGTTGACTGAGACAGAAAACAGGACTGGCAGGATGACAAACTGGCATAACCTTACAGTAGAAAGTGCAACAAATCCAACAAAAGTTCCAGCCATAATGTGAGGTTTGTTAAAGAGCCAGGTCTGGGAGAGGAGTTTCTTGGTGCATTCTACAGCTAAAGCAGGCAGGATGATCTACACCATAGAGTTTCTGTAGGTACTGGGGCAGTATGTATCTTAAATTGGTGTCAGGAGCTGGTTTGTAGGGTTTAGGGTGGGCTTGGTAGAAGAGACATGAAAAATATGTCAATATGAGATACACAATCACTTCATTTCCCCTGTAACAGTACTGTAAAACATTTTTTCATCAACTCCTAGGAACAGTGACAGATGAACCTTAAGCATTTTGGAGGCTTTCTGCAAC